>UYJD01000012.1:0-37018 GCA_900618795.1 Cyanodermella asteris
CCGACGTTCCTCGTGCTAGTTGATTGGCCACCATGCGTCTGGGACGCATGGGCTCCCTCATGTCCGTGACACATACTGCCAACCACTGCTTCGATGGTGATGTACAGAGCAGCTGGTGGAGAGTTGAGAGTTAACACCGAGCAAGTGACCTTCACAGAGTTACTCGGCTATCGACAGGTCGTCTTCGACTTGGAATTCGTTTAGTGAGCAAGAAGTGCATCTCGTGGCTCGAGTCTCGGGTCTGTTCTTCGGACGCGAAAGTGGACAGCAAGCACGATTAGCATGCCTAAGTCGCCACTCGTTGAAGCATTATCGGACTCGAATATACTTATATAGCTGTATTGATGGTGTAACGCGTGCCATGACTGCTCCAGAGATAGTCGGACCCGTAGCGCTCCCAACGCCGTACTCGGAACGCCACACTTTCCACGGCTGAAACGTTCCGTGGCTGTTAATAAATGTCGCTATCTGAGCTTCAATGAGAGCAGGGCTCCCACATACACGGCTCGTCAGTTCTTTAACGCAGGAGTAATGCGACTTCGTTGATTTCTGGATTATTTCTTACAGGAATCCACTCAACGCCGAAGCTTCCCCTACAAAAGCGCAACCTGTTTGCTAATCTCCAGTGCGTTCAGCTGTAAGGAGCGTACAAGACCAAACTAGGAACACTAAACAAAATGTAAGGGAGACATAAATAGGTAAACATTGCCTTATCTTAGTCTACTATCACGTGTCACGGACATAGGAGGGACCGTCAGTCGGGGACTCACGGGAGCCAATGAATCAGGGATTCATCATGGTTGGAGGCGTCGTCCTCGGAGCGAAACTCCGAGGAGAGCAAGGAGAGCTAGGAGAGCTTTGCTCTCCTCACTCTCCTCGCTCTCCTCCATACCAGCCTATGGTCTATATAGTCGTGTGACTTCGTCGTACCTAGATAGGAGCCCTCAGGCTCAACTCAACAGTATCAAAGCTGCCTCATTGATACTGTTGAGTTGAGCCTGAGGGCTCCTATCTAGGTGCGACGAAGTCGCACGACTATATACTTGTTGGACTTGGGTGGTGAGTTGGGTAACCTGTCTAACCTGTCAGACCTGTCAAGCAGGTCGAACAGGTCGAACAGGTTACGGAGCCAAACTCCGACCAGGTACGTCCCCGAGTACCGTGAGTAGTGCCTGATTGGATCAGAGTCCCTGACGTCTGATCGGTCCTTCCTTTGTCCGTGACAGGATCCATGCAAGCACCCTCGCAGCTCGTAGCTTTTACGAACCGGATCATCCTTGCTCAAGCCTCGCGTCCGAGAGGGAATACGCCTCGTCGTCAGTTTTCTACACTACCTGATCCCTTGATAAGGCATGTCCCAGGGCTTCCACGGTAAAGTCTATCTAGGTAGCCCGAAATGGACTCCTAGCCTTCTCCCGAACATCGCAATTGAGAGCCCAAGAATCTAACAATAAAAGGACCACGACTGCTTCGCATTTGTCCCATCAACACATTCCGGCATTGTTGCCTTGCTTCTTTGCAAAATCCCGACATCAAAGAGACTCTTTTGGCCTAAGGGTCCCATCCGACCGCAGCGCAACCATGACCGCTCCGACGATAGTTATTGTGCCTGGCTTCTGGCTTGGGCCCCGGCCCTATGACTTGCTGGTCGAGGAGATGAAGAAGGCCGCTCCTTCTTTAACGGATTTTGTCTTCGCGGAGCTTGTATCTACAGGCAAGCGCAGTCCTAACGCTCCGAATATGACCGACGATGCGAACGGCATCCGTGCCGTAATCAAGCCACTCGTTGAAGCAGGTAAAAGGGTCGTGATCATTGGTCACAGTTCCGGCGCCTTCCTCTCTGCAATGGCAACCGAAGACTTGGAGGTCGGACAGAAACTTACTGCGCATGGTGGGGGGGTGGAAAGATTCATATTCATCTGTGGTGGTATTCTCCCTGTAGGCGCACCACATCCACCAACGAATTGGGCAGCCAAAGTAAGTTGACCCACACTCACTCTTAGCCTCTCGCCAAGCTTCCCCCACTGACAGGGCCATCAGGACGGAGAGACATGGGTGGTTGACCCGGAAGATAAGCTCTTTCATGATGTTGACCCGGGCGTAGTCGCCAAGCACTGCACGCCTTTCATCAAATGCCAACCGCTGATGGACGAGTGGAACACCACATGCACATACACCGGGTGGGACAAGGTGCCCAGTAGCTACATTCTCACTGAGCATGACCGTACTATATCGCCACAGGTTCAGGAGATGTGCGCTGGTATCGCCAAGTCCGAGGTCATCAAGGTTGCAAAGGGACATGTGGTGATACTTTCTGAGCCCAAGCTGCTTGCTGAGAAAGTTCTCTCTACTATCAAGCTTAACTCGTGACTTCGCACTGGGAGCAGACTCAAGGGTAGTTTGTAGCCGCAAATTTCCATGCTTACACCTACTTGAGGAACTACTTTCATTCCCAACAAGGATGAACACCTAGGCCAAAAGGTATGGTTTGAGGCAATGACTGCCAGCATGTAGCGTAATGCGTCGTCTTCATGATGCACCTGGGAAGCAATGAAAATTGGCTGATTCCGATGCCGCCAGAGGAACACGTAAAGCTTTCTTCATAGTACCACACAATGTGTACCATCCTTTGCCATCGGAAACCGTGAGGAAAATTACCTCACACCACTTGCACGTAGGCTAATGCGGCCTTGCCTTGCAGATGCAGGCTAACGCTCTGTCCCAAGGCCTAATATTGTCCCGTCCTTGGTGCACACGAGGCTTCATCTCAGCTTAGCCATTAATGTCGGCCAGATGCCACCGCTTTGGAGGCGACTTGATGTGTGCTTTGAAAACTATAAGGGAGGAAAACGCAAAGCCAATTCCCCTGAAGCTCTTCCATCATCTCGCCAACAAATCTTCCTGGCTGTCATTACTGTCTCCAACTTACAATTTGCCGCATCGCACGATATACCCTACCGATACCTACAATGAAGCCGAGCCTCTTCCTCTGCCTTTCCATTTCAACGGTGGCTCTGGCAGCTCCCGTTGCGGTTTCTGGCACGTCAAGCGACACGGCTGTTATCAATTCCCGCTTCGGCGCATACGAGTTCGACGAGAAGAAGAAGCGCGACGAGTCTGCCGTCATCAATTCCCGCTTCGGCGCCTACGAATTTGACGAGAAGAAACGTGACGAGTCTGCCGTCATCAATTCCCGCTTCGGCGCATACGAGTTCGACGAGAAGAAGAAGAAGCGCGACGAGGCTGCCGTCATCAACTCCCGCTTTGGCGCCTACGAATTCGACGAGTGAACTTGGGTAGTCCGTTTCCTAGCAAGGAAGTGGGAGGCTGACACGGTATCAAGGCACTGGCTGTGGATCGTCGGGACCATTCGAGTATTTCCGCCTGAGGCATGTAGATCTATTCCAAATCCAAGTCCTCCATGATCAATACTTGTGTCTTTGCCCGTCACGCTGTGCTAGTCGATATGCGGTGGAGTGATCGCTTGGCGGTAGACAGCCATCTTCGTGAGGTTCTCGGGCACGTAGCGCCTGGCGCGGGAAGGCCTCGAGTGTGGGGGTCTGCTGACGTCGTTTGAGACATTACTAAGTAGTATTGCCGGAGGATTATTCCCAGCCCCAACCGTCCAGGAAGAAGGATGCAAGCGTCCGCAGGGATGTGCTTTGAATCATGAGACGGAAGAGCATGCGGATAAACAGCTCAAGTTCGCCACTTCGAAACTCATCGGAGCCTCGAACCGGACTGATATCTCGAATCAATACTCCTAGCGTACGTTCAGTCCCGATGCAGAGGCCGTTCGCTATAGGCGTATTCGGGCGACGTGCTCAACCAAGGTTTATCTGCGGATACGGAGGCGGAGGCGGAGGCGCATCAAGCGTTGCAGCCTCGGAGTTAACTACATTCTTTTGACCGTTGCAAGAGTCTGAGATTGACGCCATCTGTAGGACTCGGAACATTTATCAGGACTGTGTACAGTTCACAACTTGCGCTCTAGAGACTTTCGCTGAGATGCAGCTGAGAAACATTGCCACCTTTCCCGCAGCCACGCTCGGTCCACCCACGTCGATGTTGAGGAGCAATGTGTATTTTTGAACAGGCGCCTAGTAAGTTTCTCGTTTCACAGTAGCCCCTCAAGCATCCAAGAGGCGGAAACCCGATATAGCTCCTTCCCGAATCTCGTCGCGTAGTACTTTATGGCACGGACGCGATGATGAGCGGAGCCGACTGCGCGCGAGATAAGATACAAAAGTGCGTGGTTACAGTGGTTCTTAGCTCCACTGCAAGCCAGCTCAGCATAGCTAGGCCGCATCAACCCTTGCGGAGATTGTCGAAGAAGCGTGGGATGGCCTTTCGGTTAACACGGCTGACGAGGCTGAAGGTAAGTTCTATTCGTTGCCGGACCGCTTGTGCAACATGGGTGGCCAGGGTGGCGGTCGACTTTGGAGGCCTGAGGTGACCGTCCCACATTGAGCGGAGGACTGTATGCAGAGATCTCGATTTGACAGAGTTCTTTGACGCCCCAACTTCTTTTCCCAGCCGTGACTCTCCAGCTGTCCGCCAAAGAGGTTCTCCCTCGGGACCATTTCTCAAATCTTCTTCAATTATGTACGACCGCAACGATCGGTCGGCACCGAAAGAGAATCTCTTGAATGAAGAGCAAACGTCCCAGTTTGGAGACGAGCTCGCAAGCGTGGCTTCTCGAAAGTCGAAATGCAGCTTTTATAGCTCTGTCGGTGTGATCTTCCAAGTTTTGCTTTTCGCCGCGTCCGCAACTATGCTCATAATCTCATCTATCCGATACCATGGTCGAGATCGAGCAGAGTACTGTCGCTGTCCGGATTTTGTGCCCCAGTGGTCGCCGGCGCTGGAGGCGGTTGAGCACACGGGATATACAACAAGATTCGATGGCAGCTTTGCAACGCCCAATGCGTTTAAAGGAACGCCGAGTCCTGATATAGACGCTTCTTGGGACAGTATCACATATGCCACAGGTAAGCTCTCGTCTGTGGTCTTCGTCCCGGAGTCCCCATGATTGACTCGTTTGCCCTGTAGCATCTTTCCGAAGAGCTCGGTGCTAATATGTCTCTAGGCGGCGTCATCAGTATCTCCGAGGATCAGCTACTTGCTATCAATGCCTCACGGGAATATTCCGTGAGACTAGACCCAGATATTGGAGGCGGATATATGGCGTCGGTGGAAGTCCTTCATCAACTCCACTGCTTGAACATGCTCCGGCAAGCCACATATGAGAATTATTACCGGGACAAGGCCGAGCCGTGGACAGACAGCGCTGAAACTCTACGCTACCACCTTGGTGAGTGCTTTCGTGCTTAGGAAAAGACTCGGCTGACGGCATCGGTAACAGATCACTGCATTGACAATCTTCGACAAAAGGTACGGAGTCTGACATCGTCAAGAACTTTATCGATTGAAAGGCTTTGCTGACGGCATGCTTATGACAGCTGATGTGTGATGCCGATGCTGGTATTCTGACTTACGTTTGGGTCGAAGATCACCCGATGCCATTCCCAGATTTCAATGTGTATGTCCGACCCTTGGCCTTTGCTCGAAAAGCCTACTAATAGCATCGCGAATCAGACAACATCGATGTAGAGATTTCGATGCGTTGAAGAAGTGGACAGAAGAGAGACAAGTCTTTACAAACGGCGAGCATGGCATTGTGAGGCTTTCAGACACAAAGGAACTGAAAAGTCCTCCATGAAAGCAAGTGTTCATCATAGACCAAGCTGAATTCTGTTCGTCGATCACTGAAGCACTGATATCAAGATGGAAAAATCTACAAGAACGGTGTATTGCGAATGCGCAAGCTCTACGTCTTACGGCTCCTTCCTTGCAATGAGCAACGGGAAGGAGCCGGACACGGTCAGCTCGTTTGATCTGCGACTTGCAGCCATAAAGTCGATCAGACTCTGTATCTTCTGCAAGCTCACGTCCACACCGGAATTCCCAGCTTGCGCTGAGGATGCTTCCCGCGTACGCACTAAGAACCCTTGAAGCAATAACTCCAAGGTCTCGGCCACTGTGTCGGAAA
The DNA here is from genome assembly GCA_900618795.1 of Cyanodermella asteris. Classification (NCBI taxonomy): domain Eukaryota; kingdom Fungi; phylum Ascomycota; class Lecanoromycetes; order Ostropales; family Stictidaceae; genus Cyanodermella; species Cyanodermella asteris. The sequence continues at coordinate 6,053 of UYJD01000012.1, forward strand.
AGTCGGCATTCAGGTTGGCTTCGTGGCTCTTACCCGGTCTGGCTGCTCCGCCCGGCGTTAATTGGAAGTAAATCAGCGAGATCGTGCTCGTCGGGCCGTCGTCAGTCTCCACCGGCGTTTTCTCGTTCATACGGTTGGTCTTGAGATCGAGGCATTCTTGGACCATGAAGTCTGGCATGCTGTCCTTGTATCAGCACAGGAAGCTTTTGCAGAGGTGGGTCTGGCTACAAGGGACAGACGAAGGAAAGGAACAGGGAAAACCCGCAACATACTATTGAATAAGACTTCGCGCGCTTCGGTCGTGACAAACCATCTCGAGAGCTTCCTTGAACTCCGCAGACTCGGGCGTGGTCGACCACAACCGTGGCTCAGTGTCCAGCCACTGTAAATAACCTCCAGGGCCTGAGTGACACATGTCAGCAAATTTCTTGTTGGGCGCGCGCGCAACATGGAAAAACGTAGGACATACGAAGCAAGGAAAGCGCATGCCTCAAGAGACCCGGAAACCGTCCCTTGGGAATCGCAAAGGCCAACCCGCGCATATTGACAAGCCCGAACTTGCCAACATAACTTGCCAACATAACTTGCGTCAAACGGGGTCGTGCAATCATGTTGCACGAGGCGTACATCTGAAGGTAACCCGTCGCTTTGGCAAAAAGCAGACGCGTTGTTGTCGAACCCGACAAAGCTAGGAATTTGACCTTCGCGACGAGGGGACTTTGCGAATTGCGTCGAGAGATCAGCTAGCCAGACCCCGGTACCGCAGCAAATGTCTGCAATCGGGCCTTTCAGATTATCAATTGGGATAGAATCGTGGACCAGACGACCTTGCATGATGCCGTGAGTGATGCGCTTGTGCTGGGTGTCGAGGCGGGGATTTTCCCGGGTTTCAGGAACATGGCCGAGTAAGTATGCTTCATTCCGATGCGAACCCATTTTTTGAGAAGTGGAAAAATGATCGAGTACTTGAGGAGAGAACAGAATAGAGAAAGAGGAAGAAAAAGTAGGCCGGCCAACCGATGAAGATCATAAGACTTGTTGGGGCTGCTTTGCTTACATGAGCGACGTTCAGCTCCAGTATCCTGCACAACAGGCACCAAGTTCTCCGCGTAGCTCACAGTACTGCTTGTTCGCGCTCGACATGTGAAAAATACATAGCATAAAGCTGATGATGTGGCTTTCCCACTGGGAAGCAATGCCAGAAAGCTGTACACTTGTATGGTAGGCCTTCAACCCACGATTTCGCCCAAAATGATGATTTCCCGAATAACACAGTGTGCTCTCTCTCAACTCCTTTTCACCGTTTCGTTGATTGTTGTCAATCAACTCGATATCCACTCGCCGCCTCGTTTAATAAACTTCTCAAGCATGGTGCTGATGTCGTTGAGAGCGAAGCGGCAAATGTAGAATGCGAAGAACTCTGCTGCGTGGCGAGTGCATAATTCCAATCCGACATGTGTTTGTGAGCTGAGGCGCAAACCTGGATCCTCGACTTGTCTGGCAACTTGGTCTAGAAATAGGTCAGCATTTGGCGAAAGGAGTTGGTGAAATTGATAGACTTACCGAGAATTTGTGCAGCATCAGACAGTCGGGCCAAAGCGGCCATGTAGCTCGCGTGCTGCCCTACGCCCAGGACTTTGGTTGGATTGCGCTTGACGTGCTTCTTTGGCACGACTGAACCACCCGCCATCGGCAAAGACTTCATTGTCAGGGTATCTCTCACATCCTTGGTCAAGCCAGGTACGCCGCCATTGGTCGAAATTGCGGGTCCTGAACTATTCTTGCTTCTCAGCTTGCGCCAACTGGAGCTGATCCGGCCCGTAGTGCTGGTATTGCGACTTTCGACTGCACTGGCGGTGCCATCATCACCGGCCCCTCTAAAGAGCGCGAATGACCCTTGGAGACCAACTTCCGCACCAAGTCTCTTCGTCAGCTGTGCTTGTACCTGGTCGAGGATGAGTTCGAGGGATTGCATCTCTTCGAGTACGGCGTCTGCATCATCAGCATCCGCTTTTGCCAGCTTGAGCAAGGCAGCAGTCAGGAGATCGCATTGCGCCACTTTTTCGTCCACGTTCTTGATCTTGACGTTTCGAACCTTCCAGATATCACGCGGCACGAACAGCCGTGTCGACAAGTAGCCTCCGTGTGGGTTCGCTATAATCTGATAGACGCAGCGGAGTAGCCAAAACGGGCGGAGGAGGAATGACTCCGGACACGGCTCGAGCGGTGCTGGTCCGTTTGCAATCGCGGGGTTGGGAGAACCAGGGCTTTCTAATGAGTGAATGTCGTTGTTGAAGAATGAGAAAGATCCCGGTCCCATGCCGTGCCGTATAAATTGACCAGCCGCAGGTGTCGGTAATTCAGGAACAGATGGAACAGACCCCTGACCTGGCTGCGAGGAGCCAGAGAAAAGACGGCTGATCGGAGTCTGAGGCGAATCCTCCACAGTATTTGGCGTACCAACAGCATTCTTCAGTGATTTTAAGCTCGTGGAGGAGAAGTTCTTTCGTAGACCGCTAGCCGTACTCGGACGGTTGATACTCCTTGCTGGCGATGCAGGTGCAGATGGCTGGCCAAACTTGGTCTCGCTCAAAGGGGTGCGGTTGAAATGTGAATGCCCGGGCGATGCACTACCAGTATCTGGAGCCAGATCGAAGTTCAAAGGAGCAAGGGTTAATGGTTTGGCAAGCTGACCTGCAAAAGACCCTTCATGGACGCCTGCAGATTTCGGTGCCTCATCCACATCTACCATCGGTGACAGCTTCGAAGTAGTCGCTGCGACAGTTTTGGGCCCTGCCATGCTGGGATCAAGCTTGGTGCCGGTGTCAATGGTAAGACTGCCGATTTTGCGGTTTGATAGTCGCCTCTCTCGTACGCCCGGCGACGTAATAGCTGCTGCAAAGGATCTTGTCGAAGTGTCTCCAATAGCTGGAACAATAATGTTCGCAGGCTTCCTGGATCCAGGTAAGGCAGGTAGCGCACCAGAAGGGGGAGCCATCGATGGTGGCTGACTTGCATTGAGCGAACCCCCAGCAGAAGCTTGCCTTGGCAATTCGGGTACAGGACCAGATGGCGGTGGAGCTGATTCCGTAGTTGGCTTGGGTGTCGCCCATGCGTTTCGTGAAGGATTGCTAGGGTCGAAGTCGGTAGGTGGGAGGGGTGTTGCTAAGGACGGAGTCAGGTCGCCCGCATATTCGTTCATTTCTTCCAGTATTCTCTCTTCCTCTTCGAGATCCTCTGGCTGATATAATGTGTCCGGCTCGTAAATGGGATCGGGTAAAGCAGGGGTCTGCCGGCCGCTGCGAAGCTGTTGCACTTTGTCAATCCCTCGCACCAATGCATCTTCTCTCTCCGCTTCGGCCACGAGTTGTTTCGCAGCTCGAAGCTTCAGTCGAATATCTGTCTGCTTGTTGCCTCCATCCGGAATGGTGACACTCGCTGGCATGATCGTGTGTTCCTCGTCAAACATGTACAGCTCGTCGTCGGCGACCGGTTCAAGGCCTTCGTCATAAGCGGCTTCGATTGCCGAGTCGAGAGCAGCGTCAAATTCCGCCTCTGTTGCTCCGCTCCTCCTCATCAGCAACACCCTCCTCCTTCCGCCATCGTGCAGTGAGGATTCCCGCGAATGCACGGAGGAATGTGAGTCGCCTGACTCGTCTATTGTGTCGAGCCAAGACGTGGAGCCCTGAGTATCCTGCCGAGAGTGACCTCTTTCTCCCTGCATGCCATTGACAGTGAGATTCTGTTGCGTTTGGTGCGAAGGTGGGGGTAGAGGAGGTGATTGCTGGTGTTGTTGCTGAGCCTGTTGGTCTGGATGCGCCGGTGATCTCGCCCGCCATGGTGAGAGGGGCGCCGGTACAACACTATCCGTCGCTGCAGGCATCCTGGGCGCCACGAGCGGAACATTCGGTGCCTTTCTTCCAGGTTGCCACACGTTCCGAGCAGGTTGCCTTTCCGGGTCTGTCAAAGATCGAGGAGCCAGTGATTCCCGTCGAGGAGGCGGACGATACGATGCAGTGTCGGTTTTCATGGGAGAGGAAGTCGAATGCCGTTCATCATGCTGTGCACCTCCATCCTCGTCCAAACCCAGGTGATCTGATTCTGTGTAACGATCCGGCTGCAGTTCGCCCTCATCGTCCTGCATGTAGCCTCCTTCTGCATCCAATTCTATCATCGATTCGTCCATTTCATTTCCTGACAATGCCATGCTGCCCCGCAATTCGAATATCCTGTCCTTGTATGTTTTTCGCTGCAATCTGTTAGCCGTTGCGCCGTCCGATATCAGTCCGAAACCACGTGTATATGCTTACGATCGAATCGAGCTTTTTCTTGTCCTCGAGGACGGAGCTGCGCTGCATGACCTTTTCCAGTAACGAGCATGCTTCTTGGTAGGCAGCCACGGCGCCATCAAGATCCGAATCGTTGTCCAGCAGCACGGCATCGTTGGCCTTTTGTAGAGCCTTTGACAGCATGTCTTTTTGCGAAGGCCGACTTTTCCTGCTTTTTCGACGATCTTCACCTGGCGATCCGAATCCAGAGGCGTCGGTGCCCAGGGACGTCGCAGTTGTGCTTGTCATTGTCGATTGTACCGAGCTCTTTCTTCGTCCACCGACGGTGCCAGATGTGCGTCCATTACTCGAGGCTGTGGTCGAGGCAAAGGAGTTGCCGGCCCCTGGAACGATTGGGAGATTCGAGCGGGCGTAGGGCTGAGCGGAGGGCGAAACGCGGCCTTGCCATGTCGCGCCGAAATAATCGCTGCCGCTGGTATTTCCAGAATCGGGAGAGAGGGGATTGACGGGCGGAGTGAGCATGGAGGCAGAGCCATAGGAGCCGGCGACCCTGGAGAGCGAACCAAGACCCAGGGGTCCTCGGCTGGGGGGGTTTCTCGAGGTAGAGGGCGAGCGGTCGCGACGCAGCGGACTCTGGTCGGGAGAGTAGGACATGATGGAGGTGGTGGCCTCGGGTGGCCAGCCGCTATAGCTTTCCCAGCTTGTGTATACCGCTTCGGGGCAGACCTGGCGATCGCGGGAGTCGCTGCGAACTCTGTCTGATTGCGTTCGCTTCTAGACGCTGACGGTCCCTCCGCAGCGGCCTGTAAAGCCCCTAAACGACCCCTGTCGCACGAGGCAGCCAGGCCGGTGACGGTGGGTTGGTGAGAGGCAGCGCCTGGGAGCCGGGCCCCTGGAAAGCGACATTTGCGTCGTCAGGCGGCACGCTTCAGGACATTCTATGGGAGCGGTCTGGCAGTGTACTGTGTCGTGTGGACAGCTGTTGACGAGGGGTGGTAGAGTCGGTGGTGAGATGCAGGCTTCGTTCAAGTGGAGGTTTTGCGTCGATGGATGAAGTGTCGCAATGAATTGGGGTGTAGAGATGAGTACAGAAGCGTATGGCGCCGAGTCTGCACTCACGTGGTAACGAGCTTGGGAATACTATTCTGTGGAGCCTCGAGCCCCTGGTCTGCTTCTGCTTCTGCTTCTGCTCAGACGCATCGCTGTCGCGCACAGGGCGGGAAGAACAATTCTCCGTTCCTTCTGTGGAGCAATTCAGGAGCAACTCCTCCAACCGGCCCCAACGTCCACCAACCGACATCTCCAACCGCGCTGCCGCAGCTCGCGCCGTGCCAAAACTCTTCCCAGACACCGCTGTGCCCCCTTCCGACGCTTGCAAAACATTCTGCACGTCAGCGTTGCAGGCCAAAGGCGTCACCTATCCCAGCGCTATGGACCGGAGCCCGTTTACGCCATGCCCTGCATGGGCCTCGACCAAGCATTACTTGCCCTACTGCGTGGAAAACGTGCGTCTTAGATCTAATCAGCGCCAAAATACCCTTGGTTTTCTCCGAGATTATGCTCGTTGATCATTGATGCCCAATTGAGGACCCTTGTCGGTCTCAGGAGGCTGACTGCTCATGCCATGAACGCTTTGCATATACCCTGCATGCGAGTGCATGGCCCGATGGCCCAAAGCGTTGTAGGGTATGCTGATCGTTGGTGGATATGCCCTGCTTGCCAGTAAGCTGCATGTCAGCTTGCCTGATCGTCAGCTCGACAAAGTCGAAGTCTCAGCACATTTCCGTGATCCCATGCTCGGCTTGGAGCCGGGTATTCATTTCGAGGAAGAAGAAATGTCCGGCAGCTCTGCAGAGCTTTCTCGCAGACCCGGGTGGCGCTCGAGAAATGGTGTGGGGCATTCTTCGATAACCTTTCGATGGCGTCGTTGTATAGTGCACTCCCGTTCGTCAACATGTATCGCACTACTGTGCCCATTGCCGAAGACCTGTACCTCGACGTGGTGGCTCGATGGGCAGTATCGCTTGATGAAAACTTCCCTGATCTTGAAGAGTTGCTCACCTCGAGATGTAACGGTGTCGAAGCCTTTTCCGACTTCGTCGGCAGTGTGGCAGGTCACCAAGCCCATACCACCAACCCCCAGCAGTTGCCTTTAGGATGACCAGAAAGCCGAAGCGCAGACTCTGGCGAACCGCATCCTCGATATCTGGAATCAGGTGTTTGGTTCCGGGCACAATGGGCACTCCCGCGGTCTCGGCGAGGTTACGTGCAACGTGCCTTACGCCAAACGATTCGATGGCTGCAGCGCTGGGACCACACCATCCAAGGCCAGCATTGCTGACTTTTCGCGCAAAATCGCCGTTTTCTGACAGCAAGGCGTAGCCGGGATGATGGCATCAGCCTGCTTGTCCTTCGCTACCTATGTTCAAGATGTCCTCCTCTTCGATGTAAGCGCGACTGCTAGCGCCGGTTAAAAGCACAGCCTCGTCCGCCAGCGCGACGTGAAGCGACGCCGCATCTGGGCTATGTCTATCGAGACTGTTCGAGAGCCTAGCTTCTTTGCTGTTTTGATGATGCGTACCTCAGAATCGGGCTAGCATAAAACTCAACCGATGGGTCATCAGTCCTGAGTAATGCGATTTCCCCTCTATTGGCTATGAGTAAGGTTTTGATCTCCTCCTCGTCCGTAGCTCGCGTATCTGCTCTGCCGCGGGCACGTACTGCTCGCTGCGAATGCTCGCTGGTAATCTGATAGGCCTAATCGTATCTGCTCTCAACCTTGCTGATGTGGCGTCTGGTAGCGTTCATGACCATGGGAGCTCTCAGGACTCAGTTGAGAAAGCTGAGCTTCGGTGGGGGTGATGTAAGAGCAGGCCTGACCAATCTTATCTTCAAGGTTATATACGGTCCTATACGATACGATCGGCAGTTCGTGAGGCAGGCGCGGCCGGCTACCATTATCTAACCAGAGTGCTGGGATGTAGGCATCCCTGTTTCTTGCACGCTTATGGCTACGGTTTCGACTGACTGGGGCTTATTCACTCCGTCTCGTGGTTGGAACCCCGAAGTCGGAATTTGCACTAGCTGGACGCGAGGTATCATGCCGCCATATCAAAGACCGGTCAAGATCAATATTGACCTGGGCGGAGCCTACGGCAATTTCAAGTGCGGCCCAGATGAAGAACTGATACCGTTGATCGTCCACGCCAACATAGCCTGCGGAGGCCATGCTGGCGATCACTTGATTATGCAGAAAACGGTACGAGCCTGCGAGGAATATGGCATCAAGGCTGGGGCCCATCCTGGCCTTCCTGACATCCAAGGACTTGGACGGCGCGCCATGGTTCGATATCAGGTTGGAGCGCTCAAAGCCTTTATCGATCATGAAGGACCTGAACTTCATCACGTCAAGCCACACGGAGCCCCCTACGGGATGATGTACAAAGATACAGACGTAAGCCAGGCCGTATACGAGGGCGTGCCAAAGGGTGTGCAGAGTTTTGGCCTGAGCGGGACGTACCATGAACAAGTGGCTCACGAGATGGGCATTCAGTTCGTCGCAGAGCTCTATGGAGACGTCAAATACAACAAGGACAGAACACTCATGATCGATCGCAAGAAGAAGTGCTGAGCCTATTCGAGCCGTCAGCTAGCGTGCAGATGGCTTCTAGATTCCGATCTGGCATCTCTCGTAGGCCATGGTCGCACGATGATCTAAGAAAGCATATTCAATCTCAGCTGGAAACCAGCTCGGTCACCGCGGTGAATGGCGAGATGGTCGAAGTCCCGATAGGTCAACATGATGTTTCGCTGTGTTGTCACAGCGATAGTCCTGGGGCTGTAGATATTGTGACTACGGCACGAGAGATGGTCGACGCCTTCGATAAGAAATACCATCCCACGTTGGGATCATTGCGCGAGGGTGGTCGTAGCATCTCGAGAGAAGTCACGCTTGGTGTTGAAGACGGGAACATCACGGAGTTCAGATTTACCGCATTGGGAACAGAAGATGGGACGACAGAACGTGCCTACCAGTGAGAGGCAGCATCCACTCATTCGGCGTCCCGCAGGAACCGCCATGGTCGGCGTGTTTGATACGGCGCAGCATGAGGCTGAGCTGGCAGTCATCGTAATCTTACAAGCTTAACTCACCTTGTAAGAGGTTTTGCTTGGCGGCTGAAGCGTTTCACGGACGTGTTTCTTCTAGACAACGCCAGCGCAAGCTGACGCTCCGACGCCGCACAAGAGCATTCTATCACGCAGCAAAGCAGGCCGACCAGGGGCTTCGCACTCCGTCCAATCCTATACTGACTTGCTCAGCGTGTTAGTGACTTGTTCGGCCGCCTTCCCGGCTACACGTCCGTAAATGGCGGAACTCACCTCGGAGCCTCGGGGCTAGTCTTGAACAGGTGAGCGAAGATCTGTCGGTATGTTGCCTGAGCCTGGTTGGAATTCTACATATCAAGCCATCTCAGTCGGTGACAGTATTGCCTCCACAATTCGTTCATGCATTACGACACCAACATGCCCGGCGGCCGAAAACCAAGAATCCTCGGCGTTTGCACAACCTGTAGGCAGGACAAACTCAAGTGCGACTCCGAGACGACCCATCCACAACCATGTACCAGATGCAGGGTTCGAGGCTTACAGTGCATCATTGACCCAACCTTCAAGCGGACACCTGCTCGACAGAAATTGCAATCATTGACGGACGAGCTACACCAACTCAGACAAGAGCGCGGCATCTCAAAGGTGCCCGACCAGGGCAGCAGCAGTAGCCACACCTCTGGCCCATCTACAGAGACATCCCCGTCTTATGGAATGGTGCCTCCACTCGACGTTCAGGCTGCATCGTACGTTCTGGGAATTCAGAGCTTTTCACCAATCGAGATCGATCATCGATTCAATATCTTTATCCAGCATTTTCATCCACATTTCCCCCTTTTGGACCTGGAAACCTCAAAAGATATCCTCTACCAGCATAGCCAGACTCTCTTCTGGGCTGTCATCGCCGTCACATGTCGATTCGAGCCTTTGACAGGCCACGATCAGATCCTCTTCAACGCCGACTTCCTAAATCTGCTACGCACCGTCAACGCATCGCCGCCGATCAGTCTCCATAGCATCCAAGCGCTCGTGCTCATTTGCACCTGGCCTATGTTCGTCCGTCAGTACCAGCTTCATGACATCAGCTGGCTCTACTACAGCATTGCTGTTGGCGCGGCGAGCTATCTCAAGCTTAATTTCGCACACAAAACGGCAGTCTACAAAGCATCAGGTCTCGGTGCTGGCGATATACAAAACATGTCGAGAACTTGGCTGGCTATATTCTGTGTCGCAAACCAGTATGCTACCTGGTGTGGCGTCGATATGACCTTGAAGCTCCCGGCTGAGCTGGCCATAATCGATGAGATTATCGATTGCCAAACAGGACAGTCAGAATTGACAGCCCGTGCCGCCATTTCACGGGTAGCTGCGAAACACGTCGGACAAGTCACAGAAGGCATGAACATCATCACCCACGAGACTTTGATGGACTATTCATCAGCCGACCTCGACGAAGTTCGACGCAAGTTCTCATACATTTGGACGCACCATCTGGAAATCATGCTGCTTGCTACCAAATTGAGTTTCATTGCGGCACTCCTTGTCGCGTTTGAGAAGTTAAGAGAAGTTCATGGCACAGAAGAAAATGACATGCATCCCAAGTTCGCTCAACAGGTCGTAATGGGTAACCGGCTGGCGTTCCAAATCATCTCCAACTTTGAGATGATAGCACAACGTGGACCTGCATCTTCTGGCCCCCCAAACCCTCCTCGGAATTTTTCGGTTCTGCCGAAGGCCTTCTTCCACATCATCATGTTTACCTCATTCTTCCTCTTGCGCTTCTCTTGCTCTGGCAGGTTTTGTCGCGAAAGCGACCGTTTGGCAAGCATTGGGGCAGTCGAAAAAGCAAGAGATGCCTTGAGGCGATGCTCCCGAGAGGGAGGCACTCCAGAAGGGGAAGATGAGCCCTTGAGGGCTAGCCAGAGCATCGCATTACTGTTGCAGTATCGGCAGAACAGAGCTGCACACGACCAATGTCTCGACGATGGGGGCAGCGGATCATTAATATGGGATACCATCCGCCAAATCAGAGCCATCAGAGGTGGTCGGCATACCGCCTGGAACAGCACTGCCGACATGTTGTATTTGATAAACCCTGCAAAGTTCTGCGAGAATGCCGCCGCTGGCGAGTCCCACCTGTTGGGAGAACAATACGCGTATGAACACTTGGGCATGGACGCCGTTATGCAAGACTTCCTGGACGTCGGCCATCTTGACAGTTCCGACAGCGAATATCTTGATACATCCATGGGGCATATCCCGACGATAATGGCTCATTCGCCGACCGCAGGCTACTCATGACAGGCTCGAACTGCTCTCTGGAGTTCAAGAGGCAGATCCAGATTTAGCAAGGCCAAATACATCCGAGAGCCATGAACATCGTCCTCAAGAAAGCCACCTCCAGCCATGGGTCGACCCTGTCTCTTGCGAGGGATCGTGGCTTTGAATGCAAGAGTTCTTGGAGCGCAGAGATTTAGCGATGTCGCCTAACGTGGAGCAAGCAAATGCCTGTTGGCTAGACCCAGGTGGGTCTGCCTGCTGACGAGGCTCGGGTGGTTTTCTGCTTTTGCTGCGTTTGCGATTTTGACCGTCGTGCCGCGGGGAGGCCGCGTCTTCAACGAGCGTTGTTTTTGTTTTAATAAGTGAGCCCCGTGCGTGCTCAAACTTAATTGGAAAGAGCAAGAACTCCTCTTCAGCTCTGATGTTCATCAAATGATAAACGCAAAATTCAGAGCAAGGGCCTAGATCCATTTCCGTCAATCCTCCGATGCCCCATCCGAAGCTGCCTGCGTTCGCTTTCTGACCTGGGTAGCTCCCATGTATGGTTCTGACTCTTGCGGCGCTTGCAATCGATCTGGCCTGGCTTTGACTGGACGCCCGAGCTTCGCCAATGAGGAAGAGTTCCCTGGGCGTGGTCCCAGGGTCAGTCCTTCCATAGACATGCCAGTCCAGATCCCAGGAGCCGTCTTCGAGCTCACTGTTCTGCGAGCGAGCAAAATCCTTGATTTGAGGAAGCATGTCGTCAATCTGGCTTATCAGTATAGCTGCCAAAAGTCAGCGTCTCTTATTATTGCAGCTGGCGGACGTCTTACGATCTCTGATGAAGCCCATATACATGCTGCGGAACCCCTTGTTGCGAGCAGCTTCGAGCTTGACTTGATACGGCTCACCGTTCAGAGCCGAAGCTTGGAACAGACTGCACTGGACACGGACCGTGACCCCATCAGACTGTGGCCGGTACGTCGACTCGCTCACATCCAGCCAGCCCCCAGGACCACACAAGATATCTGGTCGACTCTTCTCATAAAGCGTATGTGCCGCCACCGACAGTGGTGTGCACCGCGCCTCAGGATGTGTGGGACGTATATCGAAGCTTCCATCCTCGTACAAACTTGCAATCGCTCCGGGGCTTTTGGGCACAGCACAAATGCCGCCACACTCCATAATTTTGCCTGCGTGCATGAAGCTACCTTCTACTCGAGCCTTGCGAGCTGGATCGAAGTCGGTATAGCTCGGGTCAAGCGTTCCCATGCATGCTTGGGCGAAGGCGAAGTACGGAGATGGGTCGTATGCGCGTCCGCCGATGATGATCTGGTACTCTGGGTACTGTTTCATTGCTTTCAGGTACGGCTCTGGTCCCATTTGTGCGACAATGGCGGCGCTCTCCTCAATATCAATGTCTCGCAGCTCTGGCACCGAGATGCCACAGCCGCTGATGGAGCCTTCTGCTAGTCGACTTCTCACAAGGTCCTTGTCGATCTCGGAGAATATCTGCACCACCGACACGTCCTGTCCTCTATTACCCAGTCAGCAACCCAGAGCCTCAAAGATCTCCATATTCCATACCCTTCCGCACTCAGGTCTCTTACAATGTCCTTCAACTCCGCGACATGATCATTGATCCCCGCGCCGCCAGCAGATCCAACGAGGACGGGAACATGATACTGATGAATTGCCTTGAGAAGATGACCAAGATCTCGTTTGTATGACGATCTGGGACACGACATGTCGCCAGAAGTCAGCTTCTCGGGTCCGCTGTCGGTGGAGCCCGAGTCGAGGATGATGCCGACCGGAGCTTAGGTAGAAGTCGTCAGTTCAACGAGAGTGTCGTGCATTTCTTGTTCGTCGAAGCCGTATCCGAGCATTCCTACGGGCGTGTAGATGGTGCACACCAGCCGCGGTGGCAGGACCGGTGATGCCGCCATGGCGGTGAATCCTTAAGATTGAGATTATTATTGGTACTCACTTGACGTGAGAATGTTTGGACTTGTCCAGATATCGCCCACGGCGTCGAAATGAAGCGTTCATGAGTGCCTGACATGTGATTGTGGCATGAAGTCAGCTCTGACGCACTTGTCAATATCCCGGAAATCAGCCGCACTTTTCGTATCCAGGGCTTGATGCCTCACGTCCTTCGTCTTGGGCTGGCTGGTATTCGTGGTATCTGCCAGATCACAGGTGAAAACGATGCTCTTTAGCGACAACTGTGCGCACAACACATTGATATATGTCTGCGAGCCCACACAGAGTCGTAGGGCAAGCGAAATCGCTAAGCTCCATCACATGCCGACAGGCTGATCAACCGCAACTCGCTATCATGTTCAGTGAAAAACTTACTCGGCAGGTCTTTTTGGCCGGGTGCCTAGTCGGGCACTTAGTTGAGTGCTTAGCTGGGTGCTTAAGTAGGTCCTTCGCTAAGTGTCTCGCCAAGTTATTCGTCAGGCAGTCATCCACACTGACTTCTCGTATCAAGTGCGGTGTGGACGAATGCCCTATACCCGAATCTCTCTAGGGCAGGGAGCGACTGCCGTGATAGCTTGGCTGATACTACAGGTCGTAGTTTGCATGGCCAAGTGGCGTCAACACCGTTTCGGCCGAAACGACAACTACAGCCAACATGAACTTGCGTGAGGCTTGACGATTACGTGCATACACCTCCCTTCGAGTCTTCGGACGTGATTGAAAGCAACCCGGCTGTGACTAACAGACCAGGGGTCGTGTCGAGGCTGACATGACCATGTTCGCAGGTATTCTGCTTCGCCAAAAAAAACAAAAAACAAAAGAGGCCCGAACTGCTTGATAGCGGCTGATCGGCAGAGCCATCAGACTCTACCGGATCACTTGCACGCGATTCACCCACTCGATCAGATCCAGGCTGACCACATATACCATTACTGCCGATAATTCAGACATTATTACTGACAAAAGTGGCATCGAACGTTCCCCAGCTGCCCTACCAAAATTTCGACGATGTTGGCGAAAATCGCCAAAATGTCGCCCATTCCTTAAGCAGAGCCGCAATTTCGACCTCGGAGATCTCACTGTACACTTTTGCTGCGAAGATCCCAACAGCAGTAAGAAAATGGCTGCGAAGTAGTCGGCCAAGGCGAACATGGACCGAGACAGGGAAATTGATCAGCTTGGAAACAAACACCCAGATTTCATGTTTCTATACTGATCTATGATTCGACCACCTAGGTAGGCTTTGATACGGCTCAAACACAATACAATGTCCTATCTGGCAATTAATTGTGAAGCATAGTGACAAAGCAGTCGAAACTTGGTTGTGTCCGAAAGTCAACGGCTCGTTGCGCGAGCAGCGGTGGTGCGCTTTGTTCCGCCTTGTTCCTTCCACCTGCATTGTCATTCTTCACCCAGTGCCCGATTGCGCCGAAATAATATTTTTGGTGGACATGCTATGGACCTGGACTCTACTCTTGGTCTCCTGTCATGATTGACGCCGCTCTGTTTGGACAATGGTCACGCTCACCCGGACAAGGCAATATCGGTTGCGATTCACTATCCTGTCCTCATTCGCGAGAGGTTCGCAGGTCTGACTGATGTTCATACGACAATTCAGGACAATGCTCTTGTTCAACCACTGCCTCATTGTCTACATACCCGCTTATCTAGTTCACGGTATTCGGTGAAGGAACATGTTACTTCTCGACGTGACGGGGCTCGATTGAAAGCGTCGTCTTTTCTCTATAAGATTTGCTTCCACTGGCTGAAGAGCCTTTCCTGGCCACCGCCTCGTCGCTCCTTCCTCGCCGCCACGCTTTATTGGCACCCAATTAATCGAAAAACACGTGCATAATGTCGAAAATCGCCAGCTTAGACACGCGGTCATACAACTGCCCCTTCCCAGCATGTAAGGAGATCTGCGTGAACCAAGCCCACATGCTCTTCCACATCAAATGCTTCCACGCAAGACATACCTTGACCGCTAAAGAGATCGCAGTCCTCATCAACGCAACCGGCAAATCGCAGTCATCGGGTGTGAAAGCGACGTACTTTTGTCCCTGCGGCGCCGGCCCGTTCACCGTGCATCCGACGAGCGAAAAGGTCCACCTGTCGAAACTCGAGAGCGACGAGTTGGTGCTCTGGCATAAATCCCTCGCGGCTGATCTAGACGGTCGGCAGTTCGACGAGAGTCAGATTGACCGCGACGACTTTTATGTGTACCATTGCAATGCGGGAGTGCATGGCTTCTTCGTGCCGACCAAGACGGATGATTCAGCCCAGCCTTCCGGGACCATCGACTTGACTAATGAGTAGAAGTTCCTGACATACCAGCCGCTGAACAAGGGAGACGAATACATTGACACACCCGTCGTGGACACCGACATCCCTAACTCCACGGCGCCGGCTGCCGTGGTCCCGTTTAGATTCAGGCCGGACATCGAGCAGTACTTGGCCGAGATCAAAGAGTACGTACGCGAAAATAACAGGAAGGAATTCGAGAAGATTATGGCTGATATGCCGCCGCTGAATATGGACTGGAGGCTTTGATCTGGGGCGCGGGCCTGAGGACGGGTGAGTTGCGCATTGAACACTATGTGCAGTTAGATTTATCCACTGAAATGTTTTCTAACTCCTGGTACAAGCTGCAGTAGCATTGAAATATACAGGTGTGCCTATCAAGCAGCTCATTTATTGTGAGCTTTGACAAGCTTTTGCAAACATGAGACGCTTCAGTGACGTGACGTAGCTTTCACGAGCATTAACCCCTCTTCCGATACAAATGCGGATAATTGTGAAGAGCATAACCGTCCACCTGCTTGTACCGAGGACTCAGCCCTAAATACTGGGCCCTTGAATGTCGTAAGCAGGCCAGTAGTGCAGTATGTTCGAAACATCACCTGCGCGCATAGCCCCCCTAGAACCACTGTTCATGTATGCGGCATGGTCCTTGTTGTCGTACACCATGACGTATGGAAAGTCGTCATTGCCAGGGGCAGATAGGAAATCTGAGGGTTCAAACAGCGTGACCCCTCCACCAGCTCTGCTCAAGATACCAGTCGAGTCAACGCCTCGCGAATTGAACCAATTATTCAATTTACTGAACTCCAACTCTGTAAGGGGCTCAAGGCGGGTCAACACTGTTCCGAAGATCCTGCCGTTGTCAGAGGTCTCTGTATTTGTATCAGACGCGGGTGGATTCGGAGCCTGTGTGCCCATTGGTTCAGTCCCGTCCAAGACTCTGTCCGGGTCGATTCCGTACGAAATGATCCAATCTTGCAACTTGTTGAGCTGAGCCTCCGACAGGGATACGTAGCCTTCAGACGGAGGTTCGGTGACATTGGGCACGCCTGAGTCGGGCCATTCTGAACTGTCAATCGGGGGCTCCCAGTCATCAAAGTTGACATTGAAGTCGAACGTGGGGTCGCCGTTGGTGTTCAGCTCTGGGGAGTACATTGGTGCTGCGCTTGAAAGCGCTTGGTGATTCTCCCAATAATCGTCGATTCCACGAGCGAATTCCATGTGACGGACGATGCCTCCAGTGCGCACTCCACGTAGATGGCGCTGTCACAGCAGTTAGTAACATGACCTTCATACCCCGTACTATAAGTGCTCACCTCGACACTCGCCGCCGAGCTAAGGCCGCTGCCACAGGGGCATTGAAATGGCTTCTCTCCCTCTCGCACTCCGATGACGCGTTTAGCATCCAAAATGTGCTTTTTGAGGGTCTTTCTTTCGGCTTCGGTCAGCGCGGGATTGTGTTTCGCTCTGATATGATCCTATTACACGTCAACATCGGCGTTTCAACGTGCATAGCACTGATGAGAAAAACTTACCCTCAAATGGCGCGCATGGGTGAAGACGCAATCACATAAGTGGCAGTCCTGGCTTCGATTTGGCAACGGCTCGAACCTCCCTCGTGGTCTGGTTGTTTGCTCTGCCATGACAGGTGATCTTGCAGACGTAGCTCAAGAGTGTGATTCGTACCGTCAGGTTGGTCTGTCGCGACAGAAGGCGCAGAAAGAACGAAAATGAAAACTTGTGCCCCATGCATGGTAGAGTCATTCTGCCTGGATAAATCGTGCCGAACCTTCACTCACCTGAATTCATTTTCGGCTGGGCGCGACCTTCACGATGAGTAGGCAGCGATTGCGGCCCTCAGGTGAATCGAGGCTACACCAAGCCACTGACTGTAAATTCACGGAGTCCTGAAACCTTTAATCCACTAGGCACGCTTTCTAAGGACACATATGACTGCTGTGAACTCTCAAGACTCAGGCACGTGCCACAGCCTTCTCATATCATTCGAAGTCGCGTCAGGGACACCAATTCACAGCTCGAGACATGAGGACGTCGCTCAGCAAAATGCGCTGCGGGAAAACACATCTTCTCGAACATGATCGCAGATGTACAGGATGATGGCGGCATCTGACGCGAGCTCCGCAATCCGTTTGACACGATAAGTTTTGAGACATGCCAGAAAAGCGAGTCTGCTTTCATTTGTGCTGATGTCAGACGCTGACTTTGTGCAGTGAACTATGAAGACATAGTCAGGTCATGCACGTGACTGAGCCTTGGCATTGCTCGCGGATTGGTCTGAGTAGCTCCTGTTCCACTCATTCAAGTCATTCCATGTACGATTATTCTCTCATACATTCTTCTTGCTGCAGGGTGGTTTGTATACATGGCAATGAGCTGGCTTATCTCCATTAATAAGAAGATAGCCACTCGAGGTTCTTCCATGTCCCCCTTGGCGATTTCCGCACTCCCGGTGACCCAAGAACTTTTGGTTTGAACATCCTGGATGTCAATTTCGAAAGCTGACGTTCGTCTTCGCCTAATGCTACAAGTGCTCTCAGTCACTGTTGACTTACCAACAAAGACTCCTGTCCGAAGTTGTCCCGATATCAGCGGAACTAGGAGTCCTGAGCAGGCTGCTGCCGGAATTGTCTGTCATACGGTTCAGTTAGACCGCCAGCCGTCTCTTGGGTGCCGTTCAGGTCAGACAAGTCATCAAGCATGGATCGAAACACCATGTCCTCCCAGAATGTGTCACTCGGTTCTCCCAATCCCGCTCCTGAGCCATAGTTGTTAAATGTGTTTCCTTGAGCGATCGGTCCTTGAGGCAAGTTATCAAGCATGAATTGAGTGGCCGAGTCCCAGTTCGTGTCGCTCAACTCTCTCTGCTCCCACCTCTGAGTCATGGTCATTGAATATATTTTCTCGGGCGATCGTTGCTTGGTATGCAGGCTGCTGGTGCGAAGGGTCGGGGTACACGAGCGTTTGCGACGCAGGTGTGTTTGCCAAGTACGGACCTGACGACATTCTGCCATGGATATGATCGCACTCCAACTTGATCACGCGCATTGCCTCTAGGTTCTGCGCGTAGCGGCGATGGGCCGCCAAGAGATCACAATGACGCATGGAGACATGGTGGTTCTGCAAGCAATCAACCTCAGCTCCCCTTCAGTGCCCAATTGGTGGTTCGAACTTACCCAAATCCTGTCTCTAAGAGCTTTACCGGCGGCGAAAGGTTGACCGCATATGCATTTCACGACGTAAAGCATACAGTCCTTATCCCAGTTTTTGCGACCGCCCGTAACGTGGTTCGTGAGAATCTCAATCTCGTGTAGTTGCAAGCATGGCTCAGGCTGATAGGGCGCTACCATGAGATGCTGCTGCAACTGGTCAGTATGGTACCGTGGATCCTAGCTTATTGAACTCACCTCTGTACCAAAAACCTCGCGCGCCTGGCATGACGAACATTCGCACGGAGCGCTTGTAAAATTTGCGGCCATATTGTTCGCAAAAGATGCCGCAAGGAGATGAGTCCTTGATTTAGATGGAGAAGATATAGGATTACACGAATGTCTGGCCTACGAGCATTGGATCTTGGTGCAAATGGAGCCTTCCAAAAATGACAGAGCCGATCGAAATTTTCAAGTATAGGTAAATGTGTCATTGTGGAGAATGAATTAGCATGACTCTTCACTGGGTGCGGTCGATCAGTGAAGCAAGAGGCGATCACGACATGAGAGTGAATGCTCCTCCGATGAAATCTGACTCCCCATGCGAACCGATGTCGGCGAATGGATGAAGATGGAAGACAGCATGAACTGGTGTGAGACATGACTTGGCCATTGCAAGCAGACTCGAAGTCTGGCGTCAAAATGAAAACGCGGTCTGTCTTCCTTCATGACAGCCAATATGACGCCTCTCACCGACATAAGCATCGACAGAGTGGATTTGAGGATTGACGCATCCGCAGTTGCGATTGTTCGAGTATAAGTGAAAGATTGTGCTCGGTCTGCAAGCATTCGTGATCTGAAGAGCCTGATGTTGGTGGGTCTTCCTGTTTCATCCGCTTGCTAGCCTTGGCAAGTCATCAGACATAGAGGCGCCTAGCTACAGATTGCCACTTGCGCACGTGGATGTGAAGGCGATACCCCTTAAGCGACTGTTTGGACAAGTATAGGGAGAAGTACTTGAGGTGGCACTTCTTCAACGGGCTCTCATCGGACCAGCGAAGATCGTCATCCCTCGCAAGTTCGTAGTCATTAATTGAAGCACACATAACGACCGAATGTTCCTTGTCAAGCTGCAAGCACAATGTTTCGTGTTTTATTTACGTGGCATTTTCGTGGCATCTAGTCTATCGCTGCATGCTGTGAGACGCGGCCGTTTCCATATCCAAAATCCTTCATAAAGTTTATCGTGATCATTATTCATCATCGTCAATCGTGGCCGCCGTCGTTTATTTGCCATCGCCGACCGTACGATCTTTACCTCCACTCAGCCGCTTTTGATGAGCTCGGCACTGAAACGCCAACCTCTCATGTCTCTCGTCAAACTCCCTGCGGATTTCATCCGACTGCGAGTTCATGTACTCGGCAAGCTCGCGATTCCTCGCATCGCGATTCTTCGGCTCAATCACCCAATTCTCCCTCCCCAACTTCGTGATAAACCTGCACCTCTGCACGATAGTCGACGCCGACGGCCTGAGTTCCGGACACAGCGCTCCCATGTCTGCCCAATCAGAGACGCCCTCGTCGTCTTCGGCCAGATACTTGATATCCTCCCAAAACTCCTTCTCTTTGCCGACGTCCAGCATCGTCTCCCACATGTCATTGTAATTCACAATCGACAGTATCGTGATGAACAGATTGTACACGTCACTTTTCGTGCTGTGACGACCGGTGTACGCGGCGATTTCGGGAGCTGTGTAGAATGGCGTCATGCTGTAACCGTCAACGTCTTCACCTTCTTCCTCTGCGGAATCGAAGTCTAGGAGGACGAAGCGGTAGCCGAAGGCGCCGGTGGGGAGGCGGATGCGGACCCAGCCGATGTTCCCGGGCTTCACATCGAGATGGCAGAGTGGCTTGTCCAGGGTGTGGATGTATTCGAGAGCCTGGCTGATCTCGTACAGGATCTGGAAACGAGCCTTGTTGGCCGAGTGGTCGTTTGTGGTGATTTTGTGGAATTCTGTGAGGTCGCCTTCCATGCGTTCGAGGAGCATTGTCTTGTTCAGGACGTCGGAGTGCTCTGCAAAGTCGAGACATTGGATAATGTTGCGCTGTGAAGCGGAGTCAGTGCTTGTAATCTCAGATACGATGACGGGAAGATTGACTTACATGTCTCATTCTTCGCAGTCTGCCTGCCTCGCGTTTGAAACGCTCGGCATTCTCCTGAACAGACTCCGGCCTGAACCCATGGTGGTTGAAGAGCTTCGCAACGCAGTTCACCCGCTCTTCCGACTCGTGATCGACTCGGATCTTGCAGGCCATCACGATGCCCATGCCACCAGCACCCAGTTCTTGACCGCCCGCAAGGACGATGCCGTCCGCGATCCATCCATTTGCGGCCACTACAGGAAGCGGCCCACTCCCCTTTACCTCCGAAAATTCAATCGGTGGGTCCAGCATACCCAGGCCACTGTCCCTTGCCACCTGTGCGCGATGCTCCAGTGCTCGGTTCAGGTTCTCGAGCCTGGTGACCCCGAGCTGTAGCACCGCAACCTCAGCCTCAGCCTGGCCATTTTGTTTCCTGAGAGCCTTGTTGGACTCCAGCAGCGACAGCTTCTGTCTGTGCACCTGATCAAGTAGCTCTTTGCCCTGCTTGATCAAGACCTCCCGGCTCTCGATCGCCTTGTGGAGCTCGGCCTGCTTCCCATTTGACTGCTCCCGTTCGGCTGCGAGAAACTCTTCTTGCGCCTGGCATCGGGCTTCTAGCGCCCGCACCTTGTTCGTCAGCACGAAGACGGCATGACTCTGAGCTCGATCATTTGCAGAACGCATGCCGTCTTTGGTCTCGAGGTTCTTTGCGAGCCTTTGCCGTGTCGATATTGACTCCCCGTTGTTCGTGCTTTGACCACCGGGTGAAGTCGAGGTGGTCGCCGCAATGTGCGACCCAGTCGTCTTGCCGAAACATAGGAAGTTTTGCATGGTGAGTTATCTGGGTCGTTGGCGAGCGTAGTTGCTTTGATTCGGTTGACGGAGAGTGCGAGCCAGATTGGCCCAAGCAGGGGACCTGTTCCCTAAGCTATAAACGCCGTTACCAGCAATGCAAGAAGAGCCAATAATCGACCGTCAGAGACACGCTCGTCCAGTGAACAAAGAGACTTCACAAAGAAAATGGCGTCAAGTAATGTAGCAGAGCTCACAATGTGTGCTGATTCGCTAGCATTCGGACTGAGTGCGTGAAGACAAGAGCTCAGAGCCGGGAGGCGCAATTGACTCCGAGGAGGACAATTCTGCGGTCGCTCAATTGACAGCGAGTGAGTCACATCAATAGAGCGCCCGGAATCTTCATTATGTCAACGAAGGCAGCTCCCACTGTTCGGCACGCGAACGGTCGGACAATGCTCGAACTCGCAACACGACTTTGGTTGTGCCCGGCAAGGATAAATAGCCACTCCCACATCACATCTGCTTCTTCTCACACTTTACACAATTTCACCGACTTCTCAAAGCCAACAGACAGCAATCAGCATGCCGCCAGCATTATCAAAGTCTACAGTCGTTCGTCATGGAGAAACATGCTTTCTGGGCGGCGGAATCTCATACCTGGGCACCCAATGGGCGCTGATGCCTTCTACGCACCATGAAAATGAACAGGAGTTCAGGAGCGTTGTTCCGCCCCTCGAGGAGCAGTCGCAGAACACTGGAGCTCCAGCAAATGTCGACCACTTCTCGAAACTCCCAGACGAGCTGCTGATCATGATTGGAAGAGCCGCAAACGAGCAAGACACGTCTTATGTATGTCCCCAGGAGGTGTTGAGGTATGATCATCTCCTTGAGAAGTCACCAAATCGCTTTAGAGGAAAGCCAGTAAGCTGCAATCATGGCCACATTTGGGATCTGGTCGAGTTAGCACAAGTGAATCGCAGGTTTCGAGCTGTGTTCTACGAGGCTTTCTTCGAACAGACAACATACTCGGCCACAATGGACCTCGTGCCGATACAACTCACAGCGAGTGTGGATGGTGTGGAGTCTCGCTTTCTTTATCCTATCGGGCATCCGCTGTGGCAACGTCTCCCAAAGCTCCGTGCTGGGCAGCCTGCCGGTGACATCAGTTTCCCGCTTACCCTACATCAATACAGCCACATTTGGAAACTTGAACTCAGCTGCCTCGAACTTGGCTTCTTGGACTCAGGGCCATCCGAAAGGAGTCGCCATTTCGCTCAACGTCAAGGACCTGGGTTGTTCACGATCGACTAGGCCAGGTCGAACATCCGGCTGGAGTCGGTTAAACAGCTGGTTGTCCTTTGCCAGATGAACGAGACTGTTGGCGAACTGTGGAGACCGATAGCGAGGAGAGGGCTCGACTCCTTGGCAAAGCTGACCCTTATCTCACCTGAATCGCAGTCACGCTGGAGAGAAAGAATACTCCGAACGCTTCCTGCCCTGAGAGAGAGGAACTTCAAAGTCGTAAGGACTCAACCGCCTTCGGAGGAGTACAATAAAACCATCGGCAAGTATTTCAACCAGCGACTTGAAGATATGGAAGTGACGCTGTTCCGCTGCTCGATGGCCAACGACGGAGAAGCTGTGCACGAGGAGAAGGTGTCGTACCCCGAAGCCCGTAGGCTGATCGCAGCGCACCACGAAGAAATCGCAGGCATGGTGCAGGGATACTTGAGGAGCCGGGAGGACAATGCCAAGGGACTCGAGTATTGGCCAAGCAAAGGTCCCAGACAACCTTGATGAGCAAAGAGCGGTGGCCATGCCGAGCAGCAGTCCTGGAAGGTGGAACGAAAGAGGCATGTCCAGTGGAGGGGCCGGATGCACGGAAAGCGTATTTAGCCTAGAAACAGGTATTACTATGCGACCTCCAGCACGAGGGAGCGAGCTTTGTCGGTGATAGGATTATTGAGATCGCTGCTGGTTGTGAATATCTGGCGTTTGGGATCTCAACTTACACATGTTTGAAGGTATTCGCATTTTATTATTGTATGAAGTGTCAAATCAGACTGTGCACGGTCTGAAGCTCCCTCGTATTCCATCGTCGAGTCGCACCGGACAGATATCCACTGAATAGGTGTCGATATAGACGTTCGTCCGAGTGGGTCAAGATCATGTTACGTGTAGTGGTCGTCGAATTATGCAGATATCGTCATCCTGCATGGAGAGTCGCCAGCAACGTTTCAAATGCGGGCTTTGGCTATGCCAAAGCGCCTTTGAAGTGACAGTTCGACACGTGTGTTCCATTTCAACCTGAAGTTGCATCTCTCTCGCAGTCTCCAATATCGACTCGGGTCGTCTGGTGCGTGGCCGAGAAGCAGGTGCCGGTAAAATCGTAAAAGACAGGTAGATAGTCAGCACTACGCTCTCAAGAGCAATTCTTACCGATGGTAAAAGCCTTTCCCACATGCCCCTCACTTCCAACGAGTAGGGAAGCGCAACTGCGTACGATAAACCCCACCTTGTCTCAATGCAATGGCAGACTATGACAGCAGATTGTCAGCCATCGTTGTTGGCCAGCGAAACGTAGAATGCATTTCGACACTGGCCACGTTGCACGACGCCCCTCCACCAATGATTCGCTGGCGTTCGGCGCAGCTCATGCAGATGTAGCGAAAGCTATATATCGCTGGGTTCACCTGGTCGTGGTCGTCGAGGCAATGTTCGACTGGAAGAACGGACCAAGTGGCCTGCCAGAGATAGTAGGCACGTCCGCGTCGGCTGCATGTACGGTCAAGCAAGCCGGATTTGGCCGTGATCTGCATTCGGAATGGGATGACAAGGCTGAGGAGGTCAGCCTGGTGATTGAAGGATGCGGCCAGTGGTTGTGCCTGAAGCCACCGTCTGACATAAGCAGTTCTAATCGGCCGTCACGTGGCCTTAGTCAGCCTCGCGACGACCCCCGTCCTTGCAACCACCTCACCTACGACCAGCACTTCCAATTGCCAGCTCCACACGCCCTCAGGTCCATGGTGCAGGCCGTCGTATTCTTCGCTGAATACGTCCATGCGATGAACTCTCCACTGCCAACAAGCGAGTGCCGCAAAGGAGCCATCTCCAAGATTGGCAGGATCAAACTTTTCCTCTTCTTTGGTTACCGCCAACGGTGTTCCTGCATAAGCCGCAGAGACGTGTGTGAGATCTGTCACACCAGGCTGGCCCAGCGTCACTTCGCAATTGCCTGCCAGCCCGTCCGGGCATACCAATGGTAAGCCCTAAACCTTGACCGTCCTGCCTGTGTCTCCTCCACCCTAGCCTCGTCTGGCAATTATGCGCTTCCTTGCGGCGTAATCGTTCGCCCACCCAGTTAGTATACCCACTATCCACGGAACGATCGAAGTCTTTGATCCAAACAATCATGATGGTCACGGTCCTTTGTCTTCACATATCCTGTTGGTCTGGTTGATGCCACGTGGGCTTCCTTGAGTCTCCCAGAATGCACGAAGCACAGAGAAGAGTACAGTGCTGGCCGGTGCAACTGAGCGCATCCATGCATGACGAACGTCGCAGATGTGGCGATAGTTTCACGCCGTCCCGGACCAACGTCTATGCCACCTTCTGGAAACTCGAGCGTATCGATCACAAGGCTGATCATCCGAACCTAAACGTGATCGGCGCTCACGTCAGCCTAGGTACTGTACCGCATCCACCCACGTCAGCGCGAACACTCTCTTTTGGTGCTGGATGCAGAATTCTCATGCGTGGTTTGACCAATGATCTGTTACAGGACGAATATCTGGTGGGTCTTGTTCCTGAAATTTGCCTGCATAGACGTTGCTGAGACCAATTAGTCAGTCTCGACAGTCATCTTCCGACCACCCACAATCTTGTCTGCATTACTTCCAGGTCAGGTCAAGTCGTAAGGTCACTCCTTCCAGACACACCGCTGGTCGATGTTCGTTCTCACTGGTCAACTCGCTCAAGCCAGACATCAGCATGCACCCATCAGGTCAGCTTTTTGTCTGCGCTCAGTCCATGCTGGCTTGAACTTACCTTGCCTCGCCAGGGCGTATTGATTTCTCCATTTAGTCAAACCGGGTCCGTTCGCTCCCGTTGCTAGCTACGGCGCCTCCACAGCTATTGAGGCCTTGCGCCGCCTTTTGCCCCAAGGCGGAGGTTCGCAACCGGCCGACCTCCGCCAAGGCCACTGGGTCGATAGTTGCTATTCTCAATATGCCTTCAAGGTATATATATCATCTCCTCTCTCCCTTTGTCGTCTCTTGTTCTTCAGTCCATCCTTCACTCGACAGACTATCCTTCAGCAGCTCCCACTGGACTTTTTCGATTCAAGAAATCTTTCGCCATTCCTTCCGTCCCAAACGTTTCATCCAGTATCTTTGATCAGATCGTTTACCCCAAGCATACAAGATGTACTCCGCTGCCATTCTTAGCGCCCTCGTCGCTGCCGTTGCAGCTGCCCCGTCTGGCACCCCGGCTTTGACTGCCCGCCGGAACGGATACGTTTCCTACCATGGCGACGGCTCTACCGCTGCCGGCTGGCCAGCCCAGAGCGCGTGGACCAGTTTCGACAACCTCTTGGGCTCCTACAGCAACCTGATGCAGAACTCCTGCGGTTTCTACCCGGGCGCTGCCAACACCTCGCCCACCGAGCTCAACGACATCGTGAACGCCATCAACTCCTTCGCCAGCTCCACCGGCGTGGACAACCGCATGATCCTCGCCACCGTCATTCAGGAGAGCAAGGGCTGCGTCCGCGCCTGGGAGACCCAGAACGGCGTCGTCAACCCGGGTCTGATGCAGAGCCACAACGGCGCCGGTACCTGCAACCAGTCCAAGGGTCAGAACGGTGTCGAAATCTCCCACGTCACCCCCGTCGACCCGTGCCCCCAGAGCGAGATCTCCCAAATGATCCAGGACGGCACCGCCGGTACCTCCTCCGGCGACGGTCTCCAGCAGACCCTCGCCCAGGCCGGCGGCAGCGACGCTCAGTCTTACTACAAGGCCGCCCGCATCTACAACTCCGGCAGCATCGCTGCCAGCGGCGACCTCTCCGACCCCAACGGCGCCACCGCCAGCTACGCTAGCGACATTGCCAACCGTCTCGTCGGCATCTTCTTCGACAACTCCAACTTCGCATAGACTGTGAAAGGTTGAAAAAGCCATCCTAATGGCAGTTCACGTACATCCCAGCCGGACGCGGATGGAATGCGTGGAATCGTCCATTTGAGGTGTGATGACAAGCCGAATCGTCGGCCTTTTCTTTAAAGTGGCATTGTGGGCTTGGTTCAGTTCCTGGCCATCTCTCGCTTTTGGCCTACGTCTTTCATTCCTGTACATAGGATTACATACACACTGGGAGTTACTAGCCCTACAATGAGAAATTATGTCTTGAGACATGTAACATGCGAAATGGAAGTGAATATGTTCCTTGTGTAGGTGCCAAGTGCTGTTCACTGCGCGGGTGACCGCTTTTTCGTGATTTTGCATGCAACCTGAAAGGTTTTTGCTCAGCGGCCCATGTTCACCAGCCGCCGACATGCCATCGAATGGCATCGGACAAGCCTATATGCATTATTTGCAGACATTGAACCTCTCGGCAGCGCCGTTAGTCATGTCAGTATTCCAATACCGTATGACTCTCGCATTGATCAGCAAGCGGCTTGTGATACTCCTCAAACCACTCCCACCTATCCTCCTCGGGCATCATCCCAGCCAACAATTCATCCCTCTTGAACCTCGCTTCCTCCCCTTCCGCAAACAAGACATGATATTCTACCGACAACTTATACGGTTGCTGCGGATCGAGGTCGAATTGTTGATATCGAAGCAGCTGAACGATACGTGGCTGCTTGAGATTTTTGTGTCGAAGGGGCTTCTCGCGTAGAGAGGTCGTATTGGTCGATGAGCCATGGCTGGGTCGCGTCATCCTCGTTTCCGTCGGGTGGTACGCGAAGCTGCAATCGCTTTGCGACGGCGTTGCCGCTGTAGACACATACGACGCGGTCTTTGTAAGCGGGCACGAATTTCAAAGACTTTGGCGTTGCCTCCTGCGCCAACTATTGCGGGGCCCCCCTTTTGGACGCCTTCGAAGATGAAATTGTTCCGGTGCTCTTTGCTGCCATTTGACCCCAGTAGGTGCTCCGACTGATTGGCTGGCGCTTTGGAGGCAGGCCGTTGGTTGTCTGGCTCCCCGTCGACATCGGGCTCAACTGGTTGAGAAGCTGCGTCGCCCTGCAACTCTTTGATATCTGCCTTGCGCGGCAGCAAAAATTTGCTCCAGCTTCCGGTTGTATTCTCAGTCGTTCTCAATCGGGCGATCTAAGCGTTTGAACACGAGGTCTGCCTCGTCCTTGGACCGAAAGGTAATCACACGGTCCTCTTCTGCCTTCTGCTGTATGCGAGCGCTCGAGCCTGGTAGTTCCTCCTTGACTCCCACCAGACTTTGTCCCTCGACACGATAGACTGCACACTGCTGCTGAGGCTCGACACACTTTTGGCGTATCTCGAGATCTTGAGGTGAGAACATTGTGGGTTCCTCGTCCTTTGACATTTTCGCACACTGGACTGGGGTGTGGAATTGGTGCTGCGATTCGGAGTTTCCACTGCTACGCTTTAGTGTATCCACGCTAAGTGTGATTACAAGCTTGAGCTGCTCATGTTGGCTGTTGCGAATCGCCCCGAGGCCGCGACAGTAGCTTTCAGACCAGGCGCAATTGCGATTAACGACCGTAAGCAGCTCTATATCGAGCCGTACACGGATGGGAGGGCTATTTCGCAAGTCCCAAACCAATCCCGCAAATTGAGACTGTGAATGTCGGAAAGCAATCATAGGCAAAAGGCAATTTGACCACATGGCTCCACAGACAAACGGACTGAGAGTCGGATCTGAGACGATGGATACTTATTGGAATGAATTCACCTGTGACTCAACATACGCAATAGCTGCCTCGGAAATATATGGTTATCGACCTCATCCGCAGCCATTGTACTGAAATTGGGGCAATTGTCTGCTGTAGCAAGAACATACAACAGCTTTCTTTCCAGCGCAGCATGCTATGATAGCTGCATGTCATCCATTCACTCGCATGTACTCTCGAGTCATGCTAGGATAGTCCTGATGGCTGCCTGCATAGGAATCCGTTAAATCGTGCGTTGCGGTCAACTTGGGGTAGATGGTGCAGTCACCGGTCAGACATCCATACAGCTAGATCGCCGAATGTTTCACCAGGGAGCTGCGGCGGCTCTGCCTCGAATGATCCCGTCACGGTGAGCTTAGGTACGGTTGAGCTGACGTTGACTTTGACTTTGACTTGGCAGTGCGTGCAAGGGCGATGTGTCGAGTTGCTGTTATGCAGAGAAAGGCTACTTCGAGTAGCTTCATGTTCTCTTGTCTCGCACGCGGGTATCACGAACTTGTCTCGGACTCGCTTGCCTTCATGGTACGGATTCCACGGCCTTCCTGGCCCCGAAGAAGTAGTTGCCATACTGCTCACTTCCATCAATCACCTTCCAGCCCAGTGCCGGCACATACACCACACCCTGGCTGCGGAAACTATCCCATCCGGCCTGTTTAGCGAACCAAGCCCGTATCTCCTCCTCATTCAGGTATTTGTCCCAGTCGTGTGTACCTCGCGGTACGATCCTCAACAGATCTTCCGCCACCAACCTCGTCGTGACCCAGCTCGTCCACGTTCTCGCAATTGTACTGCCCACAAGCCAGCCTCCGGGTTTGACAAACGGCAGCACCCTCTTCAAGAACTCTGCCGGACGCTCCACATGCTCAATGACCTCAAACACCGAAACCATATCGTATTGCTCTTCTGGGCTCGTAGGAACATCCAGGCCCTCGATGGGAGTCTGCCGGTACTCTAGGCGCCCTGTGTTGTGTAATAGCGGGTCTTGACGGGCGTGACTTCGCGCGACGGCAAGGACGCCGGGCGTAGGGTCGATTCCGAGCACCGTTGATGTTGAGGGCAGGCGAGCTGCCGATTCGGCGAATATACCGCCTCCGCAGCCAATGTCGAGGAATCGGAGGTTTGAAGAGGGAGAGGATGTGGCGCGACAAGAGGCGATGAAGTCGTGACGCAGCGGGTTCATGAGATGTAGAAGACGCGAAGAGCCATGCGGCGACCACCAATCGGCTGCCAGGGCATTGAAATGGGAGACTTCCGAAGCTGAGACCGAGGAGCTGTCATGCTGTCTAGGGCTTGATGTATGAATTGAATGGCTGTGGCTTCGTTGAAGGACTTGTAGACGGCTTCTCTGCAATGACGGGACCATGCGCTTGCACAGAATGTGGCGGACCGCCGTGAATCTCTGTGAGACTTTCATACTGTGCAATGATGCTGCCATAATCACCATAACACTGGCACATGCATACCGGGCATGTTGAGACTTGGTCGGTGAGGTGGAG
This sequence comes from Cyanodermella asteris, assembly GCA_900618795.1. Taxonomy (NCBI): domain Eukaryota; kingdom Fungi; phylum Ascomycota; class Lecanoromycetes; order Ostropales; family Stictidaceae; genus Cyanodermella; species Cyanodermella asteris. The sequence goes on from UYJD01000012.1 coordinate 35,524, forward strand.
CAATCGAAGCCGATGATACACAGAGCTGGGAGCTTGAAGCTTGGACCACATGCATCGCACCGCCTTCGAGCTCGAAGCTTTGTCGTCTCTCCAACCACTTTCAACTCTACCACTTTCATCTACAAATGTCTTCTCACAAAATCGTGTCTCTATCAAAACTTGTCTCGAGTCCGACTGGCCGCATTCTTTGCCTTGTTGATCGCTTTACGATGATACAAAATGTGAATTACAGCTCGTTCATATCACGTTTAAACCTAGCGTAGTTTATCTTTGGCTCCTTCAGATTCTTAGCGTACTTCTCTCATTGTCCAGCGAGATATTCACAGTACGGGCGTCTCAATACATTGTGAACCCTCCGCTGGCATTGATCACCTGCCCCGTGACCCAACTGCTCCCCTCTTCCGCCAGAAAGCCAACAGTTTCCGCCACCTCTTCCGCCGTGCCGACTCGCCTCTGCACAGCCGTGGCCGCCGCTTGCCGATCGATCTCTTCTTTAGGTATATGATCCAACATCTCACTCCGAACAGGTCCATGGGCCACCGCATTCACCATCGTCCCATCCTTACCCAACTCCCAGGCCATACATCTAGTCAGGCCTTCGATCGCAGACTTACTCGACGAGTACAACATGATATCGTCAAGGCCGAAACGTGCGCCCACAGAGCTGACATTGATGATCCTCCCGGGCCGACGGAGGTGCGGCAGGACGGCTTGAGTCATGAGCAGAGGTGCGCGGACGTTGAGGTGATATGTCTCGTCGAAATGTGTGGCCGTGATATCTGTGATGGGCCGCGGTGCGAGGAGGGCGGCGTTGTTGACGAGGATGTCGATGTGTGGGCCGAATGTCTTTGTGGTTTCTGATACGATATATGCTGGTGAGTCGGGTTTGGAGAGGTCGCACTGCACGCCGTGGATAGAGTCGGTCCCAAGTTCGGTCTTGAGCGTCTCGACGGATTTGCCAGAACGGTCGCTTGAGTAGGTTGTTACTACTTTCGCGCCGCGTGAGACGAGGTTTTGGACAAGTGCGTAGCCAATGCCGCGAGATCCACCGGTCACGATGGCTCTGTAGCTTGTGAATAAGAGTTCGTTTGCAAGTGTTTGTAGCATAACTTCGCGTACACTTTGCCTTCGAGGGACTTTGGGGGTGCCATGGCTTCAAGAAATGCACTGGACGGATTTCGCAGAATTGGAAAGCTGCAGGTGACGTGTGGAAAAACGAAGATGAATGTTCGCTAGCTTAAGATTAATAGATCAAAAAGATCGAGAATTCATTGGTATTATGTATCGAGGGTTCGTGCCGATGCGCGCGCTCATGCATTCAAACATCATTGCCGTGAACCATAGCCAATCCCTCCCTCCTCCATCATCAGAGTGGGTCTAGTTTCACTCGATGTGGGGAGATGTTTCTCGTGAAGAACAACGTTATAATAGTTCTGGTTCACTTCCTCTTTCGTATTAGCGTGCCCGCCGCCCTCTACCTCCGGAGGGTGTAACG
>UYJD01000012.1:37043-81210 GCA_900618795.1 Cyanodermella asteris
AGTAGGTGAGGTAAAGTCCTTATCCTGAAGCGTGCAGAGATTGTCTGTTTTCGAGGTATTGACAACCAGTCTTGATACAGGAATGAGATGAGAAGACAAAGACAAGTTGCTGTAGGACTTGAGGTTCGAATTCCGAGCTCACCAGTGCCGGAAAGTATTGATGATCAGGAACGAATTCACAATTGGGCGGCGCAAGCTCAGAGCACTTCACTGTGGCTTCTGTGACTTACATCCGCTACTCTCAGTTGCCTGACACTTGTACGACATTCTCTTCTTTCACAGCGCTCGTTACGCGTAGACGAAGGCTCCGCATATCAGTATCGTTACTTCGTTATTAGATCGTTGGCCAGTGGTTTAGCGAAGCATACATCTCGGACTGTCCCTTTTGCCGAATCGTGATCCTCGGGCCCAAAATTATATCCAACCAAGTATCTAGATAACTATCTAGTCAAGTACAAGTACTCAGTCAAGAAATTCGTCAAATGCTTCATCAAGTACTGAGCCAAGTACCTAGCTAAGGAGTCAGATAATTACCCAGGTGAGTACCCAGCCGGGTTAATCCAGCCGAGGACCCAGTCGAGTACTCGACTAAGTACAGGGCCATGGACCCCGCCAACTAAACAGCCAAACACCTAGCTAAGTACCAAGTGAAGGCACTCATTTGACATTGGCGAGAGCAGCTCGACCATCAAGCTTCTTCGACGCCAAGCTCCAAGAGCTGTTCTATCAGCGACCCTCGAGCAGCCTTCCGCGCATATTTCAGGATGAACGTCGGAAAATGAGCTCGGTGCGGCGGTAGGCCACGCAGCTGCATGAGGTATTTCCAGATCAGTACCACTAACAGGTCATGCTCGTTCAGATCCGCTTCGCCCGCTCGGGAGAACCGGCCCAGATCAGCTCTCTTGCGTAGTGAGAGCAAATACCGGCCTTCGAACTCAGCGCCATTTTTGAGGAGCTCTCTAGCGATTTCACCCCGACCATATTTGATGGCCAGCGCTAAAGGTTCGGTTTCTTTGAAATGTTCATGGCCGTGGTCAGTTACCCGCACGCCGGTGAAGAGTTCGCAACCGACCGTCAAATCGCCATGCGACATCGCGCCTTGGTCGAGAACGTGAAGAGCTCAGCTGCGATTGTCATAATGGATCCCTAAAATGAGCAAGAGGGTAGCGACGACGTAACGGATAACCAAAGGGTGAACGTGCTTGAAGTCCGACGCGGCCTGCAGAATATTTGTCGCGATTCCAAACTTATCCGATATAGCCTCTGCGGGTCCAAGCGCAATAGCATTGATAGCTTGCACCTAGTCGTGTAAATCGATGGATGCTGGGTGCTAGTAAGGCTCCTTGGCGAAGTCCGTTAGCAGCTGCCTAGGTAGAAACCCTAGCAATGATCCTAGCAAATATTCCAGCAAGGACTCCAGTAAGCAGCCAAGCAAGTAGTCAAGCAATCAAGACAGCAAGCACCCTAGCAGGCATCTCGACCAGTATCCCAAAAGTATCTCAGTAGGTACTATTGCGGACATCTCAACACGTACCTTGGCAAGTAGCTCAACACGTACTGTGGCAGGTGACTGGGCCAGTGCCTCAATAAGTACTCTAGCAGGAATCCTGAGCAGGCCCTTCCGAGGGGCCTAGCAGGAAAGGCGGCGGACTGGTCGGGAAGGCCACCATCCTAAACTGCATCCATATCACTGTTTCCATCTGATGGCCAGCGGTCATGTGTAGCGCTCAGACAACTATTGGAGAGTGCTTTCATCACGGTCGGGGCAGTTGTGGTGGTGTTCCAAGTAAACACGGTCGCTTCTTCGCTGATATGCTGCGGAAGGCGAAACGTCTCCCATCGTGCATGGCCGTCCCGGTTCCAGCGCGCAAGCGTCCGCGTAGTGACCGAGTTCTCGTGATTCGTGGATATGAAGCGGCAGATGAGCACACGCAGCTCCTGCTTGAGTTCACCAATCGTACCTAGGTTCGTAGGAGCGAGTTGGAAACTGCTGATAGATTCTTCGAGCACGGCGGCGGCGAATTCCACGAACGGACGTCCGGGGAGCTCGGGGCTGACTCTGGGCCACCGAGTGAGCTTCTGAAGCAACCAGCTGAACTCGAGCTCTGGCCAGTAGAAGCGCTGTCATTTATAGGGTCCACCCTTGCCCAGGCGCACAAATCGTCTCGATTTTGGGGTATTTTCCAAAAAGAACGGATTCAGGGAGTCGCTCCTGGTCAGCTCCTGATCGATCGCCTGCCTGAATGTCGCTGGGAATGCTCAGTACAAAGACAGCCAATTTGCATCGTCGCAACGCCCGTCACAATCAAGGAGAGAAACGTACTGTTGACCAGGCGTGCTTTGACCCCCTCGCTGCGCATCCATGGGGCGTCCTCGGTATAGTGTCTGAACACTGTCTGCTGGATTTCCGGCGGTAACTTCTCGAATGGAGAGGCCATGGCAGTGAACTTTCAGATGCTGACTTGTCAGATCCATATAATCCGGGGCAGCATGCTTTGCGTCTTGTCAATTGGACTCGCATGCTGAAAAGGGCGAGCAGAATCGTAAACTTCAGGTGGGGGCTGGTGAATTGGGCCGCGCATACATTGTCCCACCTGAAGCTTCTCCTCTTAGCTACGTTTGACTTTGGGTGGCGTTTCGTTCGTCGGGTGGCACGAGGCATACGTATCTGACTACCCAGAGAGACGTTTTGGTCATCCCTATATGTATTATTGCTGCGACCAACTGCTCAATCACTTCCTGGACAGCGTCTGCAGCGCCAACTAAGAATCATACGAGCCCCTAGCTTCACAATCCGGCAAAGAAATATTTAGCCATTGACTTCACCAGCTGGGTGCAAATCCAGCCCGAACTTGAGAGAGATGATTCACTGGCCATTTTGAGGTATGCAAATGTTTCGACGTGCGAAACACCTGGCTGAAGACTAGGTGAAGTCCACGAATGCTCGCATCAATGCCACGGTGAAACGCAAATCTCGACCACATTTGAGTCCCACGACAACTGGTCTGAAAGTGCGAAAACCCAAACTCTCTGAACGCGCCACCGGGAAGTTCAATCCAATGCTATGCTTTCGTCGCTGTTCGTTGCTTCTCAATCATGCCAGCCACGCCCCGGATGTCTTCGTTTCGCGCCATATCGTACATGTTTCCGGGCCTCGTGAGGCTAGATCCATCATATAATTTGTGGTCTCTGCAGACTCACGTTTCACAGCTCAATCGATTGCCTTTTATTGCCCACTCCCCTCATCCACCCACTTATTGAAGTATCTTATTCCGCTCAGGGGGCCCTCTCCATCTGCTTTTGCGAATCGCCCGAACGGTACCGCTACCCTTTGGGTGACAAACGGACTCAACTAGAACCATGATCAGTAGGTTTCCCACGAGATTGACCAAAAGCATGCGCAACAGAGACGGTGGCTCGAATAGAAGTCATTCCACTTTCATCTCTTTCCCAATCGCTTACCCTCTCTCACATTATTGCATACATACCTTGAAATCTGACAGATCTGGGCAGATATACGTCCTGACCTTATGGGGCTCAATGATGTACCCTCCATGCTTTGTATGCCGACCCATAGATCCACTTCCTGTGCCCTTATAGTATCCCTTATTGGTCATCTTCGTCGTTAACCTGAGGCGACGGAGGCCTCGCTGTAATGAGGCGGTCGGCTGCATGGCTGTGGATCAGGACGCGCAATGAACAAGTCTATCAACAGACTTGCGGAGTAATGGAGGGCGAAGTGGCTTTAGCGGGAGGTGCTGGCTGCGAGTAATGACTGTGATGGTGTTGGCGAGGATTGGAGGTCGCGATGATCCTGTCCCTTGTCAAGATCAGATCCCAAGATTCGATTGTGCTTCGGTGTACAGCTCCGTAGAAGCTTGGGCCACTGAGATTTTTCCCACGATCAACCCGAAAGTTAAGATTCCGCCGCCGCACTCTCGCCAGCATACAGCAAAGCATCTGCCCCTCGCGCTTCCCAGCAGGACTTGAAGTCAGCACATCTATATACAGCACCTGCATGATGCTCGCTACGATTACTTGATCATTAGACCCGTTCATTCTCCGCTGCACTTAGACCAGCCTTGCCGCAAGCTCCGCAACCATGCCCGGCCGCCAATTCACCGCCCGCCGCGGCCCTTCCGACACCAACTCCACCACCAAACCACGATCGCAAAACAGCAGAAAGCAACACAAGCGCTTCCAGAACGCCTATATTGAAGCTCAGCACAGCATACCCGAAAAGACCGGTCTCAGACGCTCCCGCGCCGGGGTCCTCGAAACCGCAGACGGAGACCGAAAACGAGGCCGCTCGAATGCAGGAGACGACGATGATGACGACGAAGATGGAGATGAACCACACAGAAAGAGGGCTAGAGGAGTGGAGGCTTTACGGGAGAGATATGGAGCAGACGCGGAGGTGGATAGCGATGGTTCGGGGAACGAGTTCGTTGTAGGCCAAGTCGACGAGGATGATGACAGTGATATCGACAGCGACGATGCTTTTGGGGAGTCGGATGACGAGAAATTCTCAGCGTATACATTTCGGGGCAGTTCGAGTGCGCAGCAGAACAGGAGGAGACAGAGGCCGGAGCCGCAGGGTGGGCTATTGGACGAGGATGGGTTTGAGGGATTCGGTAACGATGATGAAGAGATGGATTCAGGAGAGGAGAGTGACAACTTCAAAGAGAATGCCATGGACTTGGCTACGATGTTGGACGACAATTTTGATGAGGATGAGTCCGAGGACGAGTCGAAATCGAAGAAGTCATCGAAAGGAACGTCCAGGACCGCATCGACGCACGACGATGTCAGTGACTCGGAGTCAGACAAGCATACCGACTTCTCCGTCGAGTCCGACGATGAATTTGAAAAGGAGCAACAGTCAAATCTTCTCAACGACCTTGTGGCGGGCTTTGACACTGGTGACAGGACCAAAGAAAGGGGGAACAGGGCGCGAACACGCGCCCAAGAAGTCATGGATCCGTCCACTGCACCTGCAGCATCTGCGGTCGATCTCCTAGCCGAACTCGATCCCTCACTCAAAGCCCTAAAAGGCCCAGCCATCAAAGCTTCAAAACGCGACGCACAAGGCATTCCAGGTGCAGTGCAAGTCCCACTCGCACAACGTCAACAGGGTCGGCTCGACCGCGCGGTAGCATCCGACAAGGCAAAGGAGACCCTGAATCGCTGGGTCGATACGGTCAAGCACAATCGACGAGCCGAGCATTTGATTTTCCCTCTCCACAACCCGGACGAAGCATCTGCGAAGAATGCGGACAGACTACAGCCTCTGATTGATAGCAAGCCGTTCAACGAGCTCGAAGCAACGATCCAGAACATCCTTCTCGAAAGCGGCATGGCTCCTACGACCGCAAAGCCCGATGACGAGCAAGAGCTCGCTCTCGAAGGAGCCGAAGGAAAGCAGCTTACGCTCGCCGAAGTCAAAGCTCGCAATGCTGAACTAAGACGGATTCGCGAGAATTTGTTTCGTGAAGAGATCAAGGCAAGGCGAATCAAGAAAATCAAGAGCAAGTCGTATCGACGTGTGCACCGTAAGCAGAAGGAGAGGGATCTGGCGAAGCTTCAGGAAGCTGATGCTGAAGAGGGCATCTTCCCGGCCGAAGACGACCAGGAACGTCTTGATCGATTACGAGCAGAAGAGCGCATGGGCGCCAAGCACCGCGAAAGTAGGTGGGCGAAGGCCATGAAAGCATCTGGCCGAACGACCTGGGACGAAGACGCCCGAGCTGGAGTGCACGAGATGGCCCGACGGGAAGAGGAACTGAAGCGGCGGATACATGGACTGCCAGTGCAGGACGGAGAAGTGTCGGCAGAGGAATCTGATCTCGACTCGGATCTGTCTGACAGCGAAGCGAATGCCAGACTACGCAATGAGGTGTTTCGACTCAAGGACGAGCCGGAGCTGACCGGAAAGGGCAGCAAGCTGGCAAACATGAAGTTCATGCATAAAGCTGAAGCAGCAAGGAAGGAGCAGAACCACGCAGCGCTTGCACAGATCCAGCGAGAACTCGATGGGAAAGATTCCAGTTCGGAAGACGACAACGCCGAGCGAGGGAGGCAGAAGTTCGGACCACAACGCGACCTGAACATCGCCCTGCCGGCGCAGAGACAAAAGAGAAATGAGTTTGAAGAGCATGATGACTCTGACGCCGAAGACAGCACATCAGAGAAACAGCAGCAGAAGCACGACGACTCGGATGTCGATGACATACAAGTGGTGACCAACGGGCCAGGAGAGAGCACGCGACACAACGCACAGCAAGCAGGACGCAACCAACCACGGAACGCCAACAGTAACCACACCACCCGAGAAGACGCAAACGGCACCACTGCAAATGGGTCCGCAAAGTCGTCAGAACAGGCTATCAACCCCTGGAGTCAAGGAACAGGCAAGAGAAAGTCTAAAAAGGCGCTGAACGCCGCGGATCTGGAGCCAGACGTCTTCGACGCAGATGCTCTCCCGCCTACCCTTTCCGCGCCAGCAAAGACATCCACGTCCGCGCCAGCTGCGAAGAAGAAGGCCACGACTTCGAAGCCGGTCCGTCTATTGCCAGCTCGCAAGGCGGAGGACGACGATACGAGCTCATCGGGCGGATCCGACGACGAGACACCCACGCTCAGCACGCAACGCGGGATGATCCAAAACGCCTTCGCCGGGGACGAAGTCACCGCCGAATTCGAAGCCGAAAAGGCGCTCGTCGGAAAGGAAGAATGCTCCCCCTCCCCCACAGCCGACATCCTCCCCGGCTGGGGCTCCTGGGCCGGTTCCGGGCTCACGAAACGCGACAAACGCGAACGCAAATCTCGCAACCAGCGGCTCGAGAAACAGGCCAGAGACGCCTACGCGGCGTCGAAGGGAGGCCAGAAAATCGACCAGACACGCCGAGACGCCAAGTTGCCGGGCGTGATCATTAGCGAGAAGAGGGTGCCCAAGGCGGCCAAGTATCTGGCGACGACGCTGCCGCACCCGTTTGAGACGAGGGCGCAGTACGAGAGGAGTCTCAGGATGCCGGTGGGGCCGGAGTGGACTACGAAGGAGACGCATCAGGCGGGGACGAAGCCGAGGGTCATCGTGAGTGGTGGTGTTATTCGGCCGATGGAGAAGCCTTTGCTTTAGGCTTGTTTCTTCTCGGTTTGAGATGTATGTCGGGAAGCCAACAGACAGTGGTCTTGGGTTCTCGACGAAGGGCCCAGACTTTGTGGTCGTCATTGCTAGTCTACTAGCCGCAGCCATGGAAGTCAAATTGGCGGCCCCATGCATGGTTTCATGCACGTTTTGCGGAGCCATCACAGATTTGCCCTTGTGGGACTGGAAGAGCGGCCTTGGTCAAACTCTATCCACACTGGTCACGAGACCATGCAGACATTTCCTGCTTTACCTCATGAATACTTGGATTACACACTTCTGTGTGACGACGGCCGAGCGGCCCTGACATGCATGTCACCCAAACCTTATCCCAATCTTATCGTACAGATCCGGACCGACACAGGCAGTCCATTGTGCAATTTTCCAACAAGTATCGCGAGGCAATCGCACCCGGTCTTGGTCCCACTCCTGGCCGATGTAGTTGCCGATTCGTGAGATGTCGTAGTTTATCATGATTGGAATATTTCGAGGGGCAGTTTCTTGTAGGACTTGCTCAAGAGACATGACCCCCGGCATGTCGACGCCCCATATACTCTTCGGATCATCATCATCGTCTTCGTCATCTCGACCGCCATCGGACTGTTCTTCGCTATACTCTCCCAAAGTATCAGATGCCTTCTTTTCGGGTCTCCATTTCCCATCCGTAAACCTCACAACCTTGGCACTCTCGAGGCTATCCGTCAGATCCTTATCAGCCGGATGCCAACCATACTCAATAGGATCCAGCACATACTGGGGCCTAAAGTCGAGCTTGTACTTCATCTTGACACACGAGTGGATGTAATAGCCCATGTAATAGTACCCGTACCCGTGCTCGCGAGCCAGCGCAATTTCCTGCAAAGCACTGATTTTGCCGAAATTCCAATCTGCGACGGACTCGTGATACATCAGGTAGACGGAGCTGACGCCGTGGGGGAGCAGATCTAGCACGCCCATCGCGACCAGCTTCCCGTCTAGGCGGTAGCATTGGTGATGGGAGCCCAGTCGCTTCCCGCTGCCTTTCTGGGTTTTGGGTGAGTCATCTTTGTTGGCGGCGGGAGGTGACGACGATGATGTGTTGGCAGCTTGAGACGCTCCGGGCGGGGAGGGTTCCTTTTCGCGCGTCTGCGGGAAGCCGGAGCACAAAAAGGAGCGGAAACTCCGTCTACTGGTATCTTCGTGATGCACGGTGCGTTGATAGTTTTCGAACAGGAGGAACTTTTTCTCGGTGAAGTCGTCGGGCTCGAGCGTGATGTGCAGGGCGTGCGCGGGCTCGACGGCGAGGCCCGATTTTGGGTCGATCGGCTTGGCCAGCCGCGAGTATTCCGCCTCGTGGACAACGGTATCGACGTCCCAGTTGTGACGGCGGAAACGCTTCTCCTCGCGCGAACGAGGTGCCAGGCGAGCTGCCGCGGTCCTGTATTCCTGCCCCGTCAGGTAGCCGTTCAGGGCGTTGACGGCTTTCCGCTGTTTCTTGGTGGGCTGGAAGGCGGCGGCGTCGAGGCGGATGGTGTAGTGTGGGCAGCAGGCGTTCCGGACATCAGGCTTGTAGTAGGTCGTGCCGGAACGCCGCCATCCTCGATCTACCAGGCCTTGGTAGTGCTCTGGCAGGAGAGTGTTTGAACCGGCGTAGTAGTTGGGGCTGGTCTGTTCACCGACCTCTCTACTCCCGCAGTAGCCGCACCCAGCTCGCTCGTAGCCTAGGACAACTGAGTCAGTTCAGACTTTTCACGATAGTCCATCTGGAAGGTTTCGTCCATCTGGCATCATCGGACACGCATGGATACAACGGTTCGTGGACAGGGGGTCCGGAACGACGCGTGCGGAGTAGTTTCGAGCATGCAAGACGAACGAGATGCTTCTGGCGATGAGGCACACGACACGCCAGTGTGGCACATTGTCCGCAGGCAGATCTGAGCCTCCAAAGTATGCGATAGGTGGTGGCCTCATCGGGCATGTACAAGCTCGTGGTACAGCAGGAGGGGACCCAAATCAAGGATTCTGAAGCAGCAGAAAGAGGCAAAGCCGCGTACGGGGACGTACCGATTGGATACAGCGAAGAAAAGGCCGTCGGGCTGGAGTCACGGGACATTGCCATGTTGCTGGAGGCATGACGGTGTGGGAGAAGGGCGCAGTGGCGGGAGGGATGAGGACGAGGTCGGAATTGGGGGACTGAGGAATCGAGGGGACGTTGAAGGCCTATCAATCGAGCACGCGACAGCCGCTAGCCGGCGACGAGCAGCCTTGGAAGCGGGCAGGATGCGCTGGACATGACGATGGCCGCTGCAAAGTTAGTCGACGATGGTCATGAGGGGCGTCGAGTGCATGTGTGAGTGTGAAGTCGAAGTCGAAGAATTGTTAAAGTCGAAGTTGAAGCACAAACGGTCAATCGGCAGCGCACGCACGGCTTTCTTTTCCTTTTCCACAGCAGACTAATCTATGCTGGTTAATTGTCATTTCTCGTCACAAAAGGACGGTAATTTAATGCTGCTCTGCCTCCCTGATTCCTCATGTCATCTCATCAAACTCACTACCGCTCGGCTCCTGATCCCCACCACGCCCTTTTCACGCAAGCACCAGCCCGGCCGCCTGGGAGCGGCGACTGACTAGCCGTCTAGCATGAAGCTACTCGACTTTGTGAATATTTAAGGTCGCCCTCGTTCATATCCCACCCCGGGGTCATGTCTTTCACCATCTCGCTGCCCACCAGCATGGACAAGTCCGCCAGCTTGCCTCCTCCAGTCTGCCAACCCGCTCCCACACGTCGTCTCCTTGACTCGCCTTGAATCCGTGCTCGGTCCTCCCCGACTCGGCATCGTTGAGACCTTGGCCGCTCCAGACGCATCTTCAACGTGCCCCCTGCTCCGAGACAGCCCCGACTGCCTCGACAGCTGACAAGTCTGAAACAGCCTCGCGACTGCGTGTGGATCGCTGTCGTGTGATTCCCATCTCCGTCGAATTCAACGTTCAAGTCGGACAGCAGCGTGCGCCCCGCAATTGCCGCCTTTCCTTTTTTCGGGAGATTTGGCTGCCGGGTTCCATTTACCTTTTTTTTTTCTCGTGACACTGCTCGCAGCTCACGCCCACATTCACACTCCCTTCACGGGCGCTGCCTTGTGCGCTGACAACCAAGGCTGCTGCGCTCTCGCCGCTCCCATCTTTGTGCCCGAGCTGCTCTCGTGCATACACTTGCTGTTTGGCTTTTGCGCCCGCCAGGCCGGACCCGATCCTTGGTCCGGTTCCTGCTTCTCCCGTCGGTACCTGCAGCTGCTGCCCTCCACCCGGCCCCGACTCCCGACCGACTTGGAAGCTCTGCCATAGGGGCTTCTTTCCTTCTTTACTGCCACCCGCAGTCGATATTCGCAGCCAACTGCAGTCCACTCGTTCTGAAAGCGCAATATACGGCCAGCTGCCGCTGCCATGGCCGCAGCACTTCCAAAGACAAGTCGCGTGGGAAGGGACAATCAGCGTAAGACCAACCACCACATTCACATGCGTCGCCGCTGAGACACTGCGCGCATGATGGATTGGTAAACCGTTCTTCCGGCTCAGCGCGCTGACCTTGTCTCCTCTTCCGCAGGCTACTCCGAAAGCGGCGAGCGTCTAGTGGCCGGCATCGTCGCCCTCTCCCCCGACAAAACCAAAGTCCTCCTCATCCAAGCGTCGAATCGCAAGAACTGGGTCATCCCAAAGGGCGGCTGGGAGACGGACGAGCCCACGGCCGCCGAGGCTGCGAAGCGGGAAGCGTGGGAAGAGGCAGGCATCATCTGCACTGATCTGAAGGATTTGGGGCATATCCTGGACGAGCGCGCGGACAAGGAGACGACGGCGCATGCTCCGCGTGCGCTGTATCACTTCTTTGAGGCCCAGGTCATCAGGGAGGAGGACGAGTATCCGGAGAAGGCGAAGCGAGGGCGCTGCTGGATGACTTATGCGGAGGCGAGGAATGTGTTGACGAGGCGGAAGGAGTTGATGGAGGCGGTGAATCGAAGCTCCATCGCCAAGGCTTGAACTGAGTGAAAGCTTGAAAGAGGACAGATTACAAGAAGAACGAGACATCGCATTCGGCGTGAGATTCTACTGCTGGTTATGCATTCTGAGGTATAGACGGCAACGAGGACGTCCAGAATCATAGACTGAAGACCAGGATTGGTGATGTATGGAATGGCAAGCGTCAGGAACAATTCGACGTAATGGCAGCAGCTGGCATATATTCAGGCTGGCCCGAAGAAGAAAAAGAAAAGAGGGGAGCTTTTTGCATAGACGAGTCAAAGTCCGCCGGGTCAACGGTGCATATTATGCCGTGTCCATTCTGGGTCGGCTTCTTCTCTTGGTGGGGTTCCAGGCGTTTTCGGCTGAAAAGCATTCGAGGTGTTTCAAGCACATGAGGTGTTTTGACAGCACCGTGTCGGTTCCCCTGCTTAAGAGTCGGCAGAATTCAAAAGTTGTTACGGCATATCAATTCTTCGCGGTTCAATTGATACACACGAGCCAGGACAGATTATGATTCACGCATTCGATGCACTCGTACCGAGTTTCATCGAGAATGTCGGAAAATTATGTACAAAAGGTAATTCGATGCCGTTATTTCCATGCAGCGGCGCAGTCCGATGCGCGAGTACTCGATTCCGAGAATCTTTTCATGAGGAGGTGATTCCGGACTCCTGGCTCCATCGCCGCAAGAGCAAAGTAAAGCCACCTTATCGGATTCAACCCTCTCTATCCAATCCTCAGTCTGCTCAGTCCTGTGGGGGGTCAAACTTCGAGGACATTACTTTCACGTCGCTGTTTGCACCGCCTTCTTCGTGTCCGGAGGCTCATCAATGAAGCTCGGTACTTCATCTCTCATGAAACTTGGCACTTCGCCTTCCATCCCCCCACTTTCAAACTCCATATCTTCTCCAAGCGCCTCGAGCTCCGCGTCCAGTTCTGCCTCATCGACATCGTCGGGTATATCGTATGACCGGCCTAGCGACTCGCCAATCTCATTACCCCTCTCCATAAGATCCGCCATCTCGTCTTGCATTTGCTCGATCTTGTCCAGGTTTATGTTGCCGTAAGTCTTCTTCAAGTCCTTCTGAGCAGTCTTCATGGCGTCGAACGTTGTGTGAATGTTCTTCAGATTCGTAGTCATCATTTCCGTCTGCGACATGTTGTAGGACTGTTGCTCGAGGTTGTCGCGTTGCACCTCGATCTGTTTTCGTCTCTGCAGCAGTTTGAGGGCCTTTTGCCGAACTGCAGTCTTGCCAGGCCCGTCGCGCATCTTTGAGAGCTTTTGCTGGTGTATGGAGAGTTCGGCATTGATGCGAGCGAGTTTTACGTCGAGAGACTCGACCTGTGTTTCGATCTGCGGACAAGTTTGTTAGTCGAGTCCTTGGATGTTTGAGTGTGTTGGCACGTGGATCGGCGCCGCTTTCGAGGGCTGGGACGCAGTGTAGCGACTCACGTTGGAGATTGCGCCCTGGATGGTGGGCTTGTTCTTGTTCTGACTGAGTCCGAACATGCGCTGCATATTTGCGGTGTGATCGCAGACCGGTTCCGGGTTGTTGGAGCTGTGATCGTAAGATGTGAGTATGTCTAGCGTAATGTAGGCGGCTACTAGTGAGCCTTGGTGTGGGGCGCAGCGAGGACCCAACTCCGCCCCTGCATAACCGCCAGGATCTCCAGATCCAATCATCGACACACTCCAACTTCCAACAGGCTCTCTCTCACCATCGCCTGCATCTCAACCTCGCAAGCACACCCTTGCAGGAGGAGCTGACCCGCTCGGCCAGCACTAGGCTGGGCGGGTCAGACACTTAATATCGAAATGTGAGCGTTCTTTTCTCCTTGTCTGCAGTGCTCTTTTCCGCGACGTTCAATGTGCTCTTCAATATGTCATGCCTGACCGGAGTACCACCTTCAAACTTGATAAACCCACTCGAAGCAAATGTCACTTATGATTCCATCGGAACAAAGGCCGATTCTGCATGTTTTGGAAGACCGAACACTTCAGCATGGCCACCTCTGCCACGGAATGAGCTCGACCCTTGCATTCGAATCTTGCACATCGAGCACGGCGACGAACCATCTGGCGACAACGATTCCTATACTCTATCGTCGACACCAAACCGCCCCATTTCGTGTACATTGACCATCCATCGCCTCAAGGAAGTACCTGATTTCACTGCACTGTCATATTGTTGGGGCCAGGAATCCGCTAGCCACAGACTCATTTGCAATGGACAGGTCGTCCACATCAGGCCAAACTTAAATGCTGCGCTGTTGCAGCTCTATAACAGCGGTCATCGACACCTCTGGATCGATGCAGTTTGTATAAAGCAAGATGATCTGGAGGAGAAGAACCACCAGGTCAATCTCATGTCCGAGATCTACCAGGCCGCGAAGACAACCGCAATCTGGCTGGGGCCGTCTCAGCCACATCCAGAGCTCGTGGTAGAATATATGGAAAGGCTATCGAAAACCTACGACGAGTGCAAGTGGTTCGTTGACGAGGCAAGAAGGTCTGGTGGGTGGTTCGGGAGCGAAGAGCTCGCGATAATGGGACTACCGGAGTGGGAAACAGCTGAGTTTGATCCTTTGCTTCAACCTTTAGCCGAGTTGTACAAAGCTCCCTGGTGGTCCAGGACTTGGGTCTTGCAAGAGTTTATCCTGTCACCAAACCCTGTCTTCATACAAGGTGATGTGTCTTTTCCCGCGCGCCAATTGGTGTCGTCGCTGTTTGTATTGAAGCAAATATGTGGTTTTGTGTCGTACCTGGGCGATGACTGGTTCTACATCGAGGACATGTTCAATGCGCGGCGCGAATGTGCGAGCGGTCAAGGTGACTTTGTTTCCATCACCACTTTGACACGGCGCACGCTTTGTAGCGATGAGCATGATAGAGTGTACGCACTCGTCGGACTGCTCCAAAAAGTTGCTTGTCGCCAGCAACTGCGACTCAACATCAGACCAAACTACCAAGGTAGTGTGGAAGTAGCATACACCGAAGTCGCTCGCGACATACTCTCGTTGTCGCCTAATTTAGACCTGTTGATTTGGTTGCGCTGGCCAGGTCCGAAAACGAGGGATCTTCCCTCCTGGGTCCCCGCCTTTCGATCAAAGAAAGATTCGGACTACCTTCGCTGGGCGAGCAGTTACTTTGGCTACACCGCTGCCAAATCGTCGCGCTCTTGTCCCGCGTTTTGCGATGCGGGGCTCTGCCTGAAAGGACATATTTTGGACCAAATCGTGGCAATCAGCAGTAGTTTCGAGGACTCCGATCGTCTACAGCCACACAACAAAAACCGGGATCTGAATGTAGAAGGTTTAGAACTGCTCCTGCGGGCCATGAGGAGTCATCGCCAAGCCTGCCCGGCCGAGGGGGTGTATTGGACTGGGATCCCAAACAAGCAAACTTTCTGGCGCACGTTTGGGATGCGACCACTCACAGGAAGGTCAAATTTTGCATATTACGAGTCAGCTCTCAAAGGCCTTGAACGCAAGTCCAGGGTCATAAATTCAATGAGGACAACACAATCATTACCAACGACCCCGTTGTTCGATTGGCAATATTCGGTCATAGACGATCTTTTCAGTTGCAGTACGATTCGCGAATCTAGACGGCTTGCGCGCACCAGCAGAGGATACTATTGCAACGTTCCATATGACGCCTCGCTCGGTGATAGCATCGCCCTGCTCAACGGCGGTCGCACACCTTTTGCAGTTCGTCCGTTCTCGACTTCCAAAGGGAGCAGATACAAGCTTCGAGGAGGCTGCTATGTAGAAGGGATTATGCATGGAGAGGCCTGGAAGCCAGATTTGACGGAGGATATGTGGTTCGAATGATACTGTTTATCGGATTCCGGAGTGCTCGTCTGACGGCGCCATATATGCACGCACATCTATACACCCTGTATGGTCAAGTCGATCCTTTCTTGGAAGGTGAAGTAAAATCATAATGCATTCTCCCAGCTGCAAAGAATCAAAACCGTTGCCAAACTCCACATCTACTGCACCACCCAGGTTCCCAAACAGGATGCGCCTCGCGGAAGGATCAGAAATCTGCAAGCATTGGAAGCACGAGTCAAGCTCCCCCAAGGCTGTATACGAAGCATCAAGAGTGCGGCCGGTGCGCCGCGCGTGTGGTCGTGAAGCCAGAATTCAAGCCTCTGGTAGGCCATCAGCTTGACATACCAGTATTACAATCCTGCCTGCTCCATCATGATCGTCTCCAGTTCAGCCCGCTGCCGCTTATACTTGTCTTCAAGCTCCTCATACTTCTCCTCCCAAGACCGATTCTGGCTCTCCAAAGCCTCGACCTTGCGCTCGAAATGTCCCGACTTGACCTCCTGCAGCTTCAGTCTGAATCAACTCGTCAGCCAGCAGTCTTCAAGCTGAATCCATCGCCGTCTTTCCACTGAGTGCGACTCAAGTTGGATGTACTCACTTCTCCTCCGTCTCCTTCAACTTGCGACCCCGCTCCTCCGCATCCTCCTCCAACATCTCGATTCGAACCCTAGCAGATTCGGGCACTGGCATCCCCGCCAGATCAGCGACTTTCTTCCTGACGAATTCCAGCTCGCTATCGAGTTCCTCAATTCGGCGGTCGGCACGATCTTTCTCGGCGCTCAGTCGGATGTTGTCGGTTTCCTTTTCGGCAAGCACGGACTTGTGGTTGTCGGACTGGGCTTGCAGGTGTTCGACTGCGGATCGGTAAGCATCGACTTCTTCGCGGAGGCGTTGAATCTCCTGGGTGGCGTCTTAGCTTAGTTTTGAAGTAGGCTTGAGTTTTGGTTCGAGTCACAACATTCTCACAAGTTACAGTTGAAGAGAATGAATTTTGACATGTCATTGCTCGATGGATACGAAATATGACAATTGGATACGAAGCGTATTTACCTTTTCCGCACTCATTGTCGATGTTCCGTAGACTTGGCACGATGACTCCTCGCAATCTGATCTCACAGCTCTTAGGGATCATTAATCGTGGAGCTGGAACTGATTGACGAATGACCGTCCGGTGGGGAGATTGACGACCTGGAAAGCAATCTCGGGAACTGGAGGACTTGAGTATGTACGCATGAGATGAAGATAAAGATCAAAAGGTATCAGGCCGACGTGAATAGCACAGCACAAAGACAGAAGTATACATGCATCTGTCCACATGCCCAGTGTTTCTAGAAGGTTGCGCCCGCAGATCCAGGCCGCCACTTTTGAGCGCCACCAGGGAACAGATCCAGACCGGGCAGGTAGAACAGGCGACGGACGCTATCACAGGCACGAAGGAGCGTGCTGTGATCTCGGCTAAGCCATCAAGATGACAAGGGTACTTACTGTCAAGTATGATGCAAGATGAGTCTAGTCTTGGCCTCACGGGCTCATGGGCCCAGCATCACCAAAGTCACGAGATGATACCGAGCTTGTAACGCAACTCGCCTTCCGAAATCACCAGCAAGGTCGATCTAACCCACACGCATGATGCAAGCATCGAAATGCATTTCATTCCCGTTCCGAGGTCGTACCACGAGCATCATAGTCCGGGTCCGCGGCAGCCAGGGTCAAAGAAAGACAATTATGAATCGTAGCCCATTCAGCCCAGCAATTCATTTGTAACACGATCTCGCCCGCATCTGGCTCGAGTCGCGCTGCAGGTTTCGGCCGGAAAACCTGCCGCTGACGAGGGCCTAGGGAGCCCCCATAGCGCCGCCTGTGCGACATGCGTGCGCGCCGGGTATAGCCGCGGAGCCGCGCTGGAGCCTGCCTAGATTAGCTGGCTTCAGGGATGCGTCTGCAAGTCTTGCGAGGGTGACCTTCGAAGTATTTGCCACCGTACTTTGACAGGTCCTTGCACACGGCCTTCGGTAACGAGTTCTTTGCGTCTGGGCAGGCCATTGCCTGCGCCACTGCCTGTGTTCTTGGCTGTGTACTTGACTGCGTACTTGCTTGATTACTTGCTCATCACAGTAGATGGTCTCGCTATGCTCACCCAGCAGTATCGAATCCCGAAAGGCCGTCGTCACAGCATGTCCAAGCGACTTATTCATAATTCCCGCAGTCTCCACGCCGCCGGCGTGAGTTTGACGCCGACGACACCAGCGACCCCGAGCCCACAGCCCAGCATCTTGGCCGACGAAATGCATCCGATGCTTTAGTAACCAATTCCGCTCGGGGGATCTCCCAGACCCATGACTCAGCCCCGCCCCCCAGCATTGAAAGTGTGGCGGCAGCCGGCCGGGTGTGGCGGAGCGCGCGGGACCTCTAGCGAGCGTGACTCACTCTCACTTCTCCTTCTCTGATGACTTTTGCACCACTTGCTGCCCAATGCATCGTGTATCACTCATAGCGTACCGCTCCTATGGGTCACACTCAGGCAGCTGTGTGAATATATAGTAACCCCCCTTTTCCCGCCACCGCGCGTCTACTTTGTGAATGTACCTCTTTTTTGTTGGTTCAGCTACACAGTGCTTGCACGCACGCAAAGTGACAAATATCT
This sequence comes from Cyanodermella asteris, assembly GCA_900618795.1. Classification (NCBI taxonomy): domain Eukaryota; kingdom Fungi; phylum Ascomycota; class Lecanoromycetes; order Ostropales; family Stictidaceae; genus Cyanodermella; species Cyanodermella asteris. The sequence goes on from UYJD01000012.1 coordinate 54,665, forward strand.
TTTCCGCTTCCATCGGTGAAGCATCCTTTTGTACATCTCCGAAAATGAGCAGACATAATCGTCGTCGGTCGCGCGGTGGTCGCAAGCACTCTGCTGCCCGAAGCGCCGCGTCTTCGGATGCCAGTGCTGACAGTTTCGAACATGATTGTGTCGCGCTCGTGCCGGCGCTCGGGCAGCCGGGGTTCGATCCTGTTTCTTTTGGGTCTTTGGTTCCCGATGTCGTTTATCGAATGCAGGCGACACCACGCCGAATGCCTTTGGCCGGAAGCTCGAGTGTGAGTGCCAGAGCTTGGCATAATAGGTATATCGCGTGGCAAAATCAGGAGAGGAGGCAGAGGGAGGAGATGGCGAGGCTGGAGTCGGAGAAGGCGAGCTTCTTTGGCGGGCTCTGTTGTGGTGGAGGCGCAGAGGATGGGAACGGCCCTGGAGAGGATGGAGAGGATGGCGATGGGCTGGAAGAGAAGATGCTGGAATATTTTGGAGGACTCGAGTGGCTCGATACTTGAGCACAAAAACATGAAAAAGAATAAAGAGAAAACGTCGCAGAAGTGGGAGATGAGGAAACGGAAAAGAAAAGAAAGAAAGAACCAAAAAAAAGACCAAAAAAAAGAGGGTGGAGGAGGCTACTCACGCTCATTCCACTCACCAACTGCACTTTGCAGACCCTGAAGCACTCCCCTCCATCACTTGCACAGCTCCACAGATTTGAGCAGAGCACCTCACCGTGATACCGACGAGCACAACGACGAGACAACGGCCGTCTGCACCTGGTTGCGAACGTACACCTCCATCTCATACCCATCCACCTCATTTTCGGCGCCGAGCCAGCCTTGCTCCGCCATATGCACCACAGCCCTGCCGTCTCACCATGTCGGCCGGCTTCAGACGCATGTCGGACGACTCAATTTCCCGACTGACCCCAATGACTCAACGACCTTGAAACGAATCTCTTCTGTTGGATTGTGAATTAGACACTAGACGAGACGCCAGCAATGGCACGGTGTACGAGTATCGAGTGTATGAATTTCATATCAAATCATGCTGTCTGATTTCTTATTTTGTTCTACCTCTGAAGCTGAATTTGTGAAGACGACTGAGTCTGGCGGTGCTGGCAGAGAAGTGTCACTTTGCGACGGGCTCAAAGCGATGTATTGAGTGAAGCGGATACGACTTGCGCAGATGTCTACACAGCGTCACTCTTGGCTCAATGGTTGCGAAAGGGCGACCACGCGATTGATTCACCTTTGAGTGCACAGCTGCAGCTCAGGTTGCAGGCAAAGTCGCTTTCCACTACCAACCACATTTTGCTTCCTATAATATTGCTTCCTCTCCATGGCTATTTTGCATCAATCTTTGTCACAGTTGCAGACCGAGTTGACTTTCTACTACCAACCACATTCTGCTCACCGCAACTTTACTGCTTCTCCATAGCTTTTCTGCATCGATCCTTGACGAGAAATCCCGCATACAATTATGGTGGTGTGAGCATTTTTGAGTTCCACCGACCATAGCTCCGCTTTGCTAACTATTGACCAGGTACACGACCAACTTGAACAAGCCCGGGCTCACAGCCGATGCTTTCAGCACCGGGTTCAACAACGGCGTCGCTACCGTTCTCGTCGGACCAGCCCAAGAATCCTTTTCGGTCTCTATCGATCACCTGAAGCACATCGACTTCTTCGCCAAAGCCTTCGACGGGAACTTCGAGGAGGCAACCACGAAATCAATCCATCTCTCCGAAGAGGACCCCAGAGCTTTCCGCATCTTCTTGGAATGGCTCTACCGCGGCATCAGCGAATCGCGCATAAGCGATTCTCGAAACACAATCGAAGTTTGGACAAAGTTACTCGTCATGGCGCACATGTGGTGCCTGGACGACCTCTGCCTCATGGTGGCAAAGCACATCGCCAACTCCATCCGCGAGCAGTGTTATAAAGGCACGATCAGTTGGACCGATCTCGCTCAAGGATACGCGACCGCCGCGGATTACCCGTACAGATTCATCTTCGTCCACGCATTGACCATCGTGGGGAGGTACATGTGGACCGATCACGCTTTCAACAAGTTCAGTGAACACCCGCAGTTTTTCATCGATTATACGCGATACACGGTGATTCAGAATGAGGAGCAGAAGCATCCGACCCGGGCGTTTAGCGAGACGACGGACGGACACCAGGATGAGAGCAGGGCTCATGCGATTGAGGCCTTTCTTATGCCGCTTATGTTTAAGACTTTGAATATGCCGACAAGGTTTGTTACCCTCTGTAAGGTGTGCCCGGATGAAGCGAAACGAAGCGATTTCGTCAGAGATTATCTGAAAATATAAAGTCTCACAATGGAAGTACAGAGTCGAGGGTGAGGTGAGAGATTTGGACAACACGGCCAACAGGAGCAGATGAATGAGTGAAAGGCTTTTGTCAGCTTGGAAAGAATTTCCTCACTGGAGATCTCCGTCCTGGTGAGCTGAGTGTTTGCAATCCTCTGAGCATAGCAAAAGCAGTGCGTTGCAAGACTACTATTTGCTGCCATTATGTACTTCAGGGAGTTTCTGGACGTGTGAGGGCTCCGATAGTCATGAGAAAGATGGGTAACGAGAAGAGGAAACCTATGAAGATGGTTCCGATACCGTAAAATGCGGCGAGAGGACAATCTGAGAGAGAAATCCTGACAGAACAGCAGTCAGTGAAAGAGATACGAGTCTCACAGACGAGCTAGACCCACGGAATCATGTAAACAATGCTTGACTTTGTCACTTTGCCTTCCTTCACGCGTGCTATTGGGAAGGGTGGAAGCAAGTTGGCTTGGCGCAAAGTGTCTCGGCAAGCCGATTCATTGCTGACTCACTTCTGAACGCGCAGCTGAAGGCCTGACTGGCCACAAGAAGGGAGATGCTTTCTTCTGCGGCTAAGATTTGCTCGAATCAGTTCATCTTCGTCCGCCTAACTTACTTCGCATACAAGCGACAGGTCGCCTGCACAACGATTGTTGTGTAAGTATCAAAGACGGACCGACACTACAGACCAGTCACTGACCTTCAATCAGGTACAAAGTCGACCTTTCGAAGCCAGGCGCGTCTGACGAAGGGTTTGGGGCCGCTTTCTACCAACAGTTTGTCGAAATCATTGTGGGAAACGAGAAGACGTGTTTCCACGTCCCTATCCAGCATCTGAAGAACATCGAGTTCTTCGCTAAAGCATTCGATGGCGATTTCAAAGAGGCTACTACCAGAACAATCGAACTTCCCGAGGATGACGTGGCTGCGTTTGTGATATTTCTACGATGGCTGTATCGAGGTATTCCCGATCCACACTTCGGCACAAACCCGTCCAACGTGATAATTTGGCTCATGTTGCTGCTCATGGCTGATAAATGGTGCCTGGAAGACCTGACTTTGCAAGTTGCTAAACACATCGCAAATCTCGCCTATGAAGAGATGAGCAAACCAGGGGGCTCGGCTCAGGTCATCAATGGGTATAAATTAAGCGAAGGTCACGCTTTCCGATACATCTTTGTCCACACGGTGTACGTGGCATCTGGCAAGAATTTGCCCGCAACGACTTTCAAGAAGCTAGCAGCCGAAGCACCAGAGTTCTTTCAGGACTTCACCAAATATGTTGTAATCATCAACGAAGCGCAAAAGGTAGAGGCCAGCCCTTTCGCTTGGCGCAATAGCACACGATCCGAAGGGAAGTGTCACGCTATCGAGCGGTTCCTTTTTCCACTTCTCTTCAAGAGCCTGATGTTTCCCGCGAGCGACTTCCCGACAATGGTTTCCCTGTGTGCTGAGGAATCAAAGCGTCGAGGATTCATCAGGGACTTCCTGGGCATGTGAGAAGGACAACGATCAGAAGCGCACTGGCCATATCGATTGACTCCAATCCTGTCTCTTTGGTGGAAATCACGACCAGGGAAAAGAGTGCAAGGAAATAAGTGACGAGCATCGGGTGTACAAAGGCGAAAGCAGCGATCATCTGAAGGCGTACTCGGGATGCGCATTGCAGGAGGAAGCTGCGAAGCAGAGTGTGGATATGTAGAAGCCATTTATGTGACGACGCGGTTGAACGAGGTGGAAAGGTGTGGTCTACGGGCTGGTGAAACGGATATCTTTGCACCTTGAGTCATCTGTTCAGTCTGCTCAACACTATGGTTCACAAAAGATACAATCGCAATGCTGACAGTGGTCTGGTCCAAAGCAATTACCAAAGCAAGAACGAGTCCGATGCACGAGCTAGATTTGGGTGACTATACACTGTTCAACCAAGGTTTGTCCTTCACCACTTTGTCTTCTTGCACGCGTGAAGTCGGGACGGGTGAAGGAAATCGTCCCCACCCGCACCGCCAGGTTCGTGATGATAATTCACAGATTGATTCACATCCGATGACGCATCAAGATCTGTACTTGCGCATAAACGTCAAGTCATCTTCCCTCTACAATGCGCAGACAATTCCTCGCCGCAATCTCATTTCCGAAGGATCTCCATCTCCGCTCTATCAAGTGATCGTAAACGCAACGATGCTTCTGTAAGTATTAACGATGTATCCAAGAATATCTTATGGTTTACTAACATCTCACCAGGTATAATACCGACAAAATTTCAGCACCAGGCGCATCCAGCCATGACTTCGGCATTGGCTTTCGCGGCGAGATCGCGAGTATCTACGTCGGACCACAGAGGGAGCTCTTCCAGGTGCATACCAGTCATCTCAGAAGCGTCAAATTCTTTGCAAACGCCTTTGATGGTCGATTCCAAGAAGCCAAGTCCAAGTCTGTCGAGCTGCCTGACGAGGATCCGCAGGCTTTTGCTCTCTTCCTGCAGTGGCTCTACCGAGGTCTCTTCGCTCAAGACTACCCGGATTACGCGCAAGGTGGGCAGAGTATTTCGCTTTGGGTGAAATTGTTGCTTATGGTCGACATGTGGTGCATGCAAGATCTGGCACTGCTAGTGGCAAAACATATCTCGAACCTCGCATGTTCTGAAATGTGCACCAACCCGGGAGACTCGGACAAGGACGTCAAGCACGTCTTTGACGCCTACGAAGTAGCTGGCGATCATCGATACAGGTTCATCTTGGTCTATGCAGTGCATATGGCTTCCCGGCGAAGCTGGTTCGACGACGAGCCCAACTACGCAAAGCAATACAAGGACAAGCTACCCAAGTTCTACAAGGACTTCGAGCGCTACATTATGGTGCTCACTGAAGTGGAATTAAAATACATGGAAACGGATCAATCTCGAGGCTTCTACCAGCATAATCGCGACATGGCACTTTCCGAGGACCAATGTCACCCGACCGAGAGCTTTTTGATGCCACTCCTTTTCGAGGGGCTTGAATTCCCGACACAATACTTTGGGAGTCTGAATTGCTACTGCAGAGATAAGGAGAGCTGCAGGGACTATTTCAGAGAATTTCCAATGCAGGACTGTGGAGTTCTTTATTGCAGGTGCCCGGGTCCAGCGGAACGCAGAGCCTTTCTGAGGGAGTACTTGAAGATGTGAAGGGCAGATTAATCCATCGATGAGGTATCTAATATGGGAATGGAAATGGGAAACCCTCTTATTGAAGTCTCTGCTTGTGCTGTGTGCGTTGTATCATTGGTCATCAGCACACCAACCCATGGGGTTTCTCATACATAGCACCTGCGTGTAGCACAGCACTGAATTGATACTTTGACTGTGACATTTTGCTTGTTTGACTATGCAGAGTTACTGTTGGCGTTCTGCCCTAAGTCCTGGTTGATCATAGCACCTTAAGACGCCCCGTGATCTCCCAGTCCACGTCTTGAGCGTCGAATATACATAAGCGAGTCCCTTCCAGACCCAACACCAACTACCAGCTAGAAGTCTCAAGAATCCTCGACCTTCATCCTGAGACCCTCCATCTCTCAGTGCTCTAGTCCACCGCATCACCCTCTTATACTTTCATCTCTCACAGCGTCCTCAAAATCACAACCGCCAGGTCCCTCACCTGAAAGTAATGCCTCTCACTAAAGCAACGCCTCTCACTAAAGCAACGCCTCCCACTAAAGCAACGCCTCCCACTAAAGCAACGCCTCCCACTAAAGCAACGCCTCTCACTCAACCCAACTCCCACCTTCTCCAGCCTCTCCCTCCACCACTCCACCTCCCTCATGGCCATCCCTCTCACAGACCCCATATCGCAGGCTCCATTCCCCCATTCCCGGAGCGCATCCCTCTTATCCACAGGTACACGATCCCCCGAAGCCTCGTCGATGTAGTAATATTTAAACGTCCTCGTCCTCTTCCGCTGCCGTCGACGTGGGAAAGGGAGACGCTTTGGGCCATCCTTGTTAGACCAGCCAAGGCCGTTTGCGGTGGTGCGGCGGAGGCGTGGACGCGTCTGGGGGGTTTTGGGAGGGTCCGTGGCTTGTTGGGGTGTCGAATCTGTTGACATGGTTGTTTTGTGGGCTTGGTTCAGTGAGGAAACGGGTTGTTGGTCGGACTGTGTGTGTTGTGTTGTTGTGAGTTGAGTGCGCTTGATACTCTGTTAAGCCCGTTAGGTCGATGAGAAGGAAAGGCGGAGCGAGGGAGGGCAGTGAGAATTGTGCATGCCGTAGATTACCGTTGTGGCTGTCTGTGGTTGAGTTGACGTCGCGGGTTTAGACATTGAATCGGGCGCGGGATGCGAATCGAGTTGGTCGCGAGCAAAGGGAAAGATGAAAGCAATGCACAGATATGAAAATTGTGAGCAACGACAAGTTTTCTGCAGACGTGTTGTAAGCTGCTTGGATACTTACGTCGAGGGTCATGGTCCTCGTACAGGTTTTCACCATCACATTTGTGCAGCTCAACCAAACCTTTCTCCTCACGACTCCAGTATCTCAATCGACGTGACGTTTCCGCTCTCCAAACTCAACCTTTGCCGAGCCCAACACGCATATCCCTCCTCGCCTTCGTCACAGCCATCAAACACTTCCCCACACCCTCCAAATCACCCAATAGCCCAACGTGCCCTCGATCCGAAAGTACCCTTCCGCCTTCCGCAAGTGTATACCCACGGGGCAACATGCTCGCCCTCGCCAACACGACCCCATCTCCTGCCGCGAATGCAAGGTTATCGTATGCATCTGCGCGCCCTATGCCGTCGCGGCCAGAGACCAGCGCACCGTAGACGGTAGGGACGCATGTGGAGTACAAGACAGAATGCGGAGGGTAGGCGCTCGTTTCTTCGTGTGATGGGTTGTGTGCGAGCGATCTCTTGAAGCGGAGGGTGTCGGCTAGGGTTCGCCGCAGATACGTGACGCAGCGATCACGTGGGAGGGTTACTGTTGTAGCAGGCCCGGACATTGATGGCTGCATGCTGGGCTTCATCATGTTCTTTTGTGGATGGGCAAGGTCACCGGTCTTTCTTTCGGCATGATCGGCGGCGTTCCGAAGCGTGGACTTGGGACTTGATGGCGGCGAAGGTGAATGTCGTTGATTGTTTGCAAAAGCCACCTCGTTGACGTTGCTGGTCGAGTTGGTCAGCGATGCCAATGACGGCGTCGAATCGCGGAGCTTCTGCAGTAGACTGCCTTTCCTGTCCCGGCTTTTTTCGAGTGCGGGAAGTGTGTCGCCAACGCAGGGCGAGAGGCGATAGTTCTGCCAGTCATTCACGTCGAAGAAGTTGACGGGGTACTCTTCCTTAGTGTCCTTGTCAATGAAGCAACGTCCGCTTTCCGGAAGTAGGGCATAGCTGGTTCGGAGGGTGAAATTGACCTGAGCTGTGAGAACCCTTGAGCTGATCAAGACATCGTCGCCATTGCGTAAAGGACCAAGAATGTTGATACAGTGCTGAGGGACACCGGCATAGACTACGCCTGCAAACAGCTCTGGTCTGCGATTGACGGCCCAGCGTGTAATCAGGCCGCCGAGACTGTGAGCAATGATGGTAGCGCCCCGTTGCTCAGGAGGCACATTTGGCTGGTTGCAAGGTAGCCCCTCGACATATTCGAGGAGCCGCCGTCCAAGAAGCTCAGGTGACAGTCGCCAGTCATAGCCGTAGTCGTGCAGTCGCAATTTCCCTTCCCGTACACTGGGACAGTTCTTGAACCTACGAATGAGCCGCCTGGAAATGTCGATTGGTCCTATGTGAGAGAGGATTCCTGACGGGTAGATTCGCGTGTGTTCTGTCTCCTCGTCCTCTGGTTCCAGCCCGAGCTCAAGGTTGACTTTGCGTAAATTTATTCCGACCTTGAATGGTACCCACAGCTGGCGACTATCCTCTGCGGAGCGGAGGATCGAGCCTCGGTATCCTCCCATGATGAGAACATCACCTGACATCTCATCCATAACCTTGTCTAGAGTGGGATGACGAGAAAGCTTCGGTGAATGTATGCGATCCGGAGGCGTCATACTCCTTGTTTGCGAGCCGGTACTTCGTTCATCGCCGAAGATCGAACTTAGCGATCGCGAACCTGCGAATGACCCATCTTCTGAACCACGCAGAAAGTCGGGCTTGAAAGACAGCTTCCGCCCCGAGCGGGAGATGTTCTTCAAGCTCAAAGACGAATCTTGAAAGGAATCCTTGATAGCTTTGGCTCTGCTATTCACCATGCTGTCAATGTGAGCAAATCGGTCTGGATCTGCGTCGAACGAATACACTGTTGAGGTCTTGGATAATATCGATGTATCGGATGCGCTTCGCCGGAGCTTAGGCCTAGGCCTACTAGGCAGCTTGTTGGTGTCTTGCGGAGGAGCGTCAGTCTGCAATGCCGGAAAGTCGCTTGCCTCTGTCGGTGTCGTAGCATCGGGAGATTCTGAGTCGGGCTCCGGAGTGATTTTGTTAACGGCAATCGATCGTTCCAGAGAGTTACTTTTAGGAGAGAGTGGGCCCTCAGGCGTGGAGGCAAGGCCGCCGGACCTCATCGGGGGCGCTCCATTGCCACCGTGGCTCATCGAAGTGTTGGAATGACGAGGAGAAGAGGTGCCATCTTTTCGGAAACTACCCGGATTCCAAGACATGCGATTTGCAAAAGGTGAGTTTGATCGAGAATTCCGCTTGCTTGGCGATGGAGGATCCTTGGAAACGCTCAATGGAGCGAATTTGTGCAATGCGTCAGAAAATGATGGGGGGTTGAAATCTTGCCACATTTGCTTCATATTAAGGTTGGGTAAAGATGGGAAGCTAGGAATAGAGCCGCTGAAGAGACTCCCAGCCCTCAGTCTGTTCTTTTCTTTGTCGGAATCGATGTGAACTTGAGGTCCAGAAACCCATGGTGACGGTAATGCCAATTGTTCTCTCTCCGGGTTTTGGGCGAGCGCTTCACGATCGTCCTCTTTGATGCCTGCTAGTTGTTCCGCCTCATCGGCCGTGGAATCAAAGAAGCCATAGTTGTTCATGCGATCGAATGCGGCCGACTTCTCAGCCGCGGGAGTGGATGGCGAGGTCATGCGCGTCTGCTCACGTCCCATGCTGACGCCCACAAGGGAGGCGGCACCCTGATTGAGGGCATCTGCGGCAGCCATCTGGCTCCAGGGTGCGGATCTAGGAAGTTGTCGAGCGGAATCGGGAATCTCAAGGGCAGTCGGCCGGCTGGTGGTGCTTATTATGGGTTCTTCACGTATAGAACCAACAGCTCGGCCCTGCGAGCCGACAGCTCGGGCGGCTGCGTCACGGTCAGACATGGGTGCCGAAGGCTGCTTGGAACGTCACTTTCATCGAGCACCGGATGATCGCTGCCCGAGCAGGAGCCAGGCGTGGCCGGGGGAGGCTGCTTCTGGTGGGTCCTCCTTCACAAGTGCGAAGCAGGTGAAGCCTCTGAAGGTGAGTGAATAAGCGGACTCTCGGCTCGGATACGCTGTGAGAGTGCACAATTGGGTGGCCGAAGCCGCCGAAGCACTAGAACAATGTACGGACGAGACAATGCAAGGATAGACGCGAATTCATGCAGCCAGATTGCGCCAGCTGGGATCAATTCAGCCGCATTTTCGAGGTACGAACAAAAATCCCTCACAGCATACAGAGCACAGAACTGCGGTCTGCTGTGATTATTATGTGTCAGTCGATGGGCGAAGCAAGATGACAGTGTTTGGAATGACAAGGCTGAGCGATTTCGTCGGCAGGATCGTCTGCCAGCCACTATCAGGACTTACAATCTTCGATAACGGAATCTTCGAGTGCCGGCAGTCTAAACGAGCAAAAAGAAGCAACGCAAAAGGACACGCTTGAAGCACACGACAAACAGACGCAAGAAGGTGACGAGCAAGCTTTAGAGTGAGACGGTGATGACGATGATGCATTGATTATGCTCGACCTACCGGTTTGGAGATAAAGTTCATGACCTCGCGTCTTGTTTCCGCGACTCGGCCAAGAAAACGTCGATCGATGCGACCCGAATTGCCGGGACGCCAGCACGCAAGTGCCGAGATAACGCCGACTTGAAACTTGTCGAAGCTCAACTGGACAACAATAATATCGCCCATGCAAGATGCCGAGTTTCGAAATTATTTTCTCGCGTATAATCAGACTCGTCCGCGGGGTGCAAGCATCTTAGAACTCGGATTCCCTTCGTGAAAGGCTTTCGTTGCTGCTGGATTATTGGAGGCAGTTACTTTTACAAGCTCAAAATAAAAGACGTTGACGTTCTACCGTCAGGGTATATGTACTGGGCCAACCCATCCTCTCTCTCACTTGACGTCTATACCACTCTCATATCTTGACGTGACAAACGAAAACCGAGCGCCGATTCCTGCGTCCACTCATCGTGTCCCCTTCGATCCTGATCGCATCTTGGCCAGCAACAATGCTAAATCCATGTCCTCCTCTTATCGATATGATGACTTCCGGCCACTTGAGCCGCTTGTCGGTGTACCATACCCTGCATCAGGTATGGTGCTTGGCGAACTGACAAAAGGTTCCAGTCCGCTGCTCTGCTTTTGAGGTGAATATCTACCTCGCTGGCTGATCTTCATAGAGTGCATCAGTGCTGCTTGAGCACTGTCTGCCTCCCGACCTCGGTCGTCTTCGAAGGATCCGCCTTCCTTGACAGGATCCAAAATGTGGCGCGAGGTCCGCTTGGATTTTGGCTGCGTCGATTTCGGCCCTTTGCGAGCTTTCGATGGCTCACTGTTGCTGCTATACATCGAGCTGAACGACGAATGCTGTGAATGTGGCCCTGGACCGAAACGACCCATTTTGGGAAGTCCGATTCCGCGTCCAGCGTCGCCACTGAAGCTTGTGATCATGGCGTTGGGACTGGAACCGACCTCGTCATCGCTCTCGGTTGACTCACTGCCGCTACTGTAAGCTGTGCTGTCCACATCCATGTCGCCGTCCTCCCTCGAGGGACCGCTCCGGTCTTGATGGAGAACAGGCTCCAGCCGTGCTCGTCCATCGGCTCCGATGACTAGGCCCATTGACGCCCTGTGTTTCCTTTTTGCATCCGCTCGAATTTGCTTCAGAGGCGACGATCGTCCACCATGCGACGTGCCGGCACGTGACGACGATGACGAGCTCCGCCCGCTCCGAGAGACCTGACTCTCGGTCATGCTTCGACGTACTCCTGGTCGGTTGGGGTTGTCTCGTAATGTCTCGAGGGCCGCCGCGACTGCAGGTGAGTCTACGCTGGGTTTCCTCCTTCTCTTGGCTTTATTTATGCCTGCGTATAGCTTTTCTCTTCGCGCTTCTTGCATTTGATACGCATACGGCTGCAAGGAATCGTTCTCAGCGGGCGCTGGAAACGAAACTCCTGCTGCACTTGTCGAACTGAACAAGAGACTCGGATCCACACCCTGACCGAAGCTTGTCGCTTGTGCATCAAGCTGTTGTTGTGAACCTCCAAGAGTTGTGCTGTAGTCGAGATTGGGAAACCCTTGGTCGAAGCTGATGTATTTGCTTTGTTGACTCAATGGGGCTGCACTGGTTTGGGACACGAATGGCTCCAAGGTCTGGCTCGGATGCTCCAGGGTTTCGAAGGGGTTGTTCATCGAGATGTCCAGCTCCATTCCACCAAAACTATTATCAAGATTATTGTTGTCCCAAAACAGATGTTTCTGAGGATATGTTGGAGCGGTAGCTGGCATTTCGAGGGTCTGGTTGAAGATGTCTGGCGTGCCAAATGCTGATGGAGAGAATTGAGGCATCGGAGACAGGGCTAGTGGGTTCGATGGACCAGCATCAGCAGGCTTTGGTAGCAACGTCCTGTTACTGCTCTCTGCCCTTTTGTGTGTTCTGTTCGAGCCATTCTGCTTCTCCTTTCTCTTGCCATTGTCGGTGTTTGTTGGTGGTGGGGTCTGCATCAACGACTCCATCGAGCTGGTCTTTTCTTGTTCAGCCGACGCCTCGGCCGATTGCAACCGCGGCGACAGCAGAGCAAACTTGGGCGTCGTGAGAAGCTGAGCAGCATGCACGTTGAGATTTCTGCTCGTCCCTGGTGTCTCAAAGGAATTGCTTGTTCTTGCTGCGGTGGGGGTGGTTGGGGCAAGCGGGCGAGGGGTTCGCTCCAGAGACTGGCCTTCTCTTAGATCTGCAGAGTCCCAAGGAATTCGAGAGTCATAGAAGCTGGAATCTATGGCTTTTGGGGTGTGGAAGGCATCGCCATCGAAGGCGTGAGACGGCGGTGTGTGGGAAGGAGTTGGCGGCTGGCCGGTGAAGCTGAACGGGCATGATTTAGCAAGCAGGCCTTCAATATGCCACGAATAGTGATGCAGTCCCAGAACACTGTATGCGAAGGCCCTACCTTTGAGAATGCTCCTCGAAGCTCATAGCAATAATTCACAGGAGCTGCTGGGCAATCACCTCGGCTTAGAGCCGTAGCCCGCTGTATGTATCATACGCTGTCCAAACTCTTTCCCATCCTCGACAATTCGTTTTCAAGGACTCAAGCTATAGCATTGCAGCAGAGTCAGCCAGGTAACCCCAGATGAGCTGGAAACGACGAACGGAGAGGTCTCGTGGGGTCCGAGGCTGAGGATAAAATGGCAGCGTCACAGCGGGCGTACCTACCTGGAGCCGAGCTGGCTTCAGAGTTCGTAGAATTGATAGACATGCACGGCAAGCAATCAGCAAAAGGCAAAAGACATCAGACGCAGCGTGAAGCAGAGATGGCAAGTAGACAGACAGCAAGTATATCGAGGTGAAGTGAGACTATTTCGGAGATGAGACACGGCAGCGGGCTGGAGCGGGCAAATGCTTCAGCTGTGTGGCTGCAGGTACCAACTACCAACTACCTCCTAACTATAGCAACTACTGTACAGCAGCTACACCAAAACCGGACCTCCAGCAGGCACAAACTCACGCTGGCTGAGATGCAGTCTGCTCATTTGCTGCGCGCCGTGCCTGTCCAGTAACCGCCAGTCCGCCGACACCACGTCCGGTGTCCTGGATCATGCCAGATCCCTCAGGCCAACGCCCAATCAGACCTCGTGCTATGCTGCCATGGCGGCCTTCATGATGTCGCCGCAACCCTGTTCTGTGCTCTCCTTTGCATTCTTGGAGCATGTGGGGTCTCCTGCAGCCTGAAGTATATCATTCAGCCTGACTCGGCCCGCTGGTGTGCAACCGTTTCCCACCAAACAAGACGTATACGGCCGTCTCACGATTAAAGCATCTGCTTTCTATTCGCACGGTGCAGCATCTTCCCACCGGCTAGCCTCGTCTCACTGCCTGCTGGGATGCCACAAGGCCTACCGGAGCATGCAATTCATCGTTGGTCTTACGTCTTGACCTCGTCACCGTTTGGTCTGATCACAGAGCATCCCTGTCTCCACCGCACTCGTGCCTGCTTGGCTCCCGGAACACAATCCTCCAGGAACTGCAAATTCGGCGTTGCGGAAGAGTTTCTCCTCGATTGCCTATTTACGGATAAGGTATTTGACAATTGAGATTGTGTGCTGCTCAACGTCGGCAGAAGCTGCTTCAGGTTTGTTCGTCCGAATCGCCCCCGAACCCAAACTTTTCCACGCCGCACGCAGCCCGCTCGTCGGCCCAACCCTCCTGGATCTTCCTTAGAACGACTTCGGTAGGGCAACATGTGGCGAGAATGTTGATTTGCTACAGCTATCAGCTCGTGGACAGTTTGATCCTCCCTTTCGGTGTTGCAAGCCTATCGTCCACTGTTTGGTGATTCGACTTTCTTGACCATCAAGCTGACAAGCTTGTACCTCGGCCCGTCTGAGAATCACCATTTGGGAAATGCGTGCAGTTGCAGTCTTGGAAGATCATGTACGAAGCACGCGTTGTCTGTCGCAGTGAGCTGTGCAAACGCTTGCTGTTGAATTATTGAACTTGTCCTCTCATGACCATCAATGGCACGCTCAAATTGGGCTATGTTGTGGCAGTTGGCATCGCCCTGACGAATTGATGACGTCCAACCTTATCTTGCACACTCCCAAGCAGCGACTCGAAATTCTTTGCCTTTTCATTACTATTTAATTCTTCGCGGTCGGTCCGCCGTTGCCATGGCCGACGCAATACCGTTTGAAGAAACCACCGGAACGCAATGCACATACTGTGTGGCTGGCGGATCGCGAGCCTAACTCAATTCAAGTTTTTTACCAGCCCCTCAGAGGAGTGTGTTTGGAAACACTGCTGGGATATCTGCATGACAGAGTGACCGATCTCTGTATCCGCATAGCAGCTGGCCAAAATCAGCACTTGCCGCATGAGAGTAAGACTCAAGAGACCGAACAAAAAGATGGACACCGGCCTCTATATGCAGGCGCACAATTGAGTCATGGAAGATATCATGAAAAGGGCGCGTTAGTTTACGCTTTCCTTGGTTGTGGAGATATCCCACTCAATGGACCCCGGACACCAGCCAAAATTTTCGAACTTGGTGCGTTTTTGGGTTAGCATATCGCATGTTGACCAATGCTTATGCGGGGTTGGCGTAAAAAGGTGCTATACTCACGTCAACCCGACGAAATCATCACACCACGGTGGACATGCGGATCCTGATGATGCTGCTCGAACTTACTGAGCCTAAGTGGAGCACGATCCGCCGTCTCAGCACCTTTCTCCCCAGCCGGATCCGAAATGGGACAAATAGACCGCAGCTCCGCCAAGGGGGCTGGTGGCCATGGGACATTGTGTGCTCAAAACCTGGTGAGGAGTTATGACTATCATCGCCAAATTGGATGGCTGGGACAACCGAACACATAGCATGGGCAAGATCGGGAATGGTTACCACAGCAGTCGACATCAACCAGACTACTAAGACGCATGATTTGTGAAGACTTCACGACCATGAGCTCCAAAAATCAGATTTGCTTATTCGAGCAGACCACCAAAATACGCCCGGTGTTATCACTCGCTATGCATCAAACTCCAACTGCATGCCACAAGGGCGGGGTATTCCTGATGTCCCACTGAGAACGCCAAAAATGCCAAATGCAACAAAACAGGCCCAAAGGCGCGAAAAGGCCAAGGTAAGACCAAACAATTCCACTCAGTGTCTCACCCTGACTGGGATCCTCGACACGTGCTTCGCCCGAAAAGCCAGACGCGCAGCTGCCCTCTCCATGTCCGCCGCCAGGATCTCATCCACCATCTCGACAACTTCAGCCGCCGAAGGCCTTCCCACCGGGTTCAACCTGATCATCTCCCCGAAACGCGCCCCCTCGAACATGCCCTCGGCCCTAGCAGCCCTCCCAACCTCGCGGTTCCGGTAAACGGCTCGGCCCTCCACCAGGATCTCGGGCGGATCTTGCGGCGAGACAAGACCCCGACCCTCCATCCAGGAGACGAACACCGAGTACAGGTCCGACTGGAAACTGTACTCGTTGCCGCCGGCCACCTCGGGCGCGGAGTACTGCCAGGTGCCGCCGAAGCTGTTGGCAGCGTTCGACTTGGCTGGCGAGGCAGCGAAGCCGAAGTCCGCCAGCTTGTACACGTTTCGTGTACTGGACAGGCCGGGGACGCTCTCGGGGGTAGCGTCCTCAGAGTGGAAGACGAGGATGTTGCCGGGCTAGACAGTGGGTGTCAGTATCTTCTCGGTCAGAGTGACGGGTTTGTGGACCTACCTTGATGTCGTTGTGGAGGACATCCTCCCGCTGCAGGAAGTCCAGTGCGGACGCGAGATCCCGAAGGCAGGCGAGTGCGGTCTTCCGCTCGATGAGCTCACCGTACTGGAGGGAGCCGGACGCCAGCTCCAGCAGCATCCAGATGTGTGGGAACTCCAGCGCCCCCGGGATCTCCTCTCCACGATCAATGAACTTCACAATGTTCCGCTAAACGTTCTCGTCAGTCTTCAATCACTTCGCTTCTGTCAGATGATGTCACTTACGTGCGAAGCACCACCCTCCTGGAACCCCTTGAGGAGGTCAATCTCGTCCCCAAACGTCCTCCGATCGTGCACTGCACATTGCAGCCACACATCCAGGCGCTGGTTCCGGTCGCCCCTCATATCCCGGCCCTGCACCAGGACCTTGGCGGCACAAACCACACCAGTCTTCGGATCGGCGACCCTATGTACGTCGGCGCTGGCGCCTTCGCCGAGCCGCCCCTAGGAGCTGAGAGTGGTGAGTGGGGCCGTTGCGAAGACGATGAGCTCCGCGAGGAGACTCCTGTCGTTGTCGTTCATGGTGGCAACAACCTCCTGGTCCACCTCGTTGAGGCCCGCCAAAGCCGCCCGGTGAATCTCCTCCACCTCTTCGTCGTCGGAGTCATCGGGCATGCCATAGCCGCCCACGATGACGGCTTCATCGTTGGGGCTGCTTGCCGGGGCGACCTCTCCGACTTCGGCGGCGGCGACGGCAGGCTGAATTGGCAAGGCGAGGTGGTCGGGCTCGGGGATTGCCATGTGGGTGGGAGGAGACGGCGACTCGGGGGGTGGCGTGGGAGAGGCGGCGACGAGAGTGCTCTGTGAGCCAAGCCGCGATGATGTTGATGTGCCAATCATGAGCTTGCTGCTGGGCTGGCACATGTTAGCGGATATCAGAGGCTTATTTCAACAGGGCCTTACCTTTGCAGCAAGGGAGAATGTATCAATGAAGCTGCCCAGGGCAGCGAGTGCTGTCATCCAGCAAGAAAATGTGAGGAGAGGGGCGAGGAGGAAGGTGGGTATGGCCCTGACCATCATGATGGCCGTGAGCATGATGAGGAAGATGGTTCCGGAGCTCGCCACATTCATGCTTTTGGTGGTGGAAGTGTTGTGCATCTTGCCGAAGGAGTTTTCGTGCAAGGATGCAAATGATGTTGTGATGTGGATGTTATGATGTGGGACAAGACTTGAACTTGTGATGTGAGATGTGGGAGATGTGATCGAGGTTCCAATGGCTCGAAAACTGTTATGCTTGCACGATTGTTGCAAACGACTTCAAGAGGTTTGACGCAAATGCTTGCGACAGATTGATGACCAGCTTGACGATATGCAACAAAGCGCCAACAGGTCAGGATGATCGAGGCTGATGATTGCAGCAGCTTGACAGGTATCCAACAAGCAGGTGGGTGTGTATGAAAGACCAAACGAGCACAGCTTGGGGACGGAGAAGATGTTTATCAAAACAGCTGCCTCGTTGCCTTCTTCACAATTGAAATATCCTACACCAGGGCTGTGCGCGCACGTGAGGAAGCCGGAATTTGGCGTTCACCTGCTTCACTCAACTCAATCTGTGAATTGCAAATCAATCCCGTTACCGGAGCAGCGAGCTCGGGCTGTGAACTGACTCACGCTCGACGGTTTCCTTGATTGAATTCTCTGACAGGCCCCAGCACAAGTCTGCTGTTCATAGAGTCCATGTCTGATATTCAGCAGTACCGAGCGCATTCGCATTGCCGCTCCCAAAGGCCCAAGCCTCTGGATTTCTTCAAACGCCGCGCTTTCGTGATCTTTCCACAGGGTCGTGAATCTGGGAGACGCCCATTTGCAGTTGGTTCCAAATGTGGGCACTATCGGCCGATGGAAACGGCACCTGTCCTGCCCTACTATTGTACATGGCGATCAGGAGCTTCGGACTTGGAAATGGCATGAATTCACAAGCATTGATCGTCCAGTCCTCATTCCATCCGTCACCACGAACACTTCATGGTCTCCCCGACATAAGGTCCAATATTAGCCGCACTGTTGTACCTGTGTCTTCAGGCGGTCATCTTGGATCCCGACGCTCAACAATTCTCGAGCGTGTGAGAAAAGGGTCTTCCGACGGGAAACAGCCGTCGGTCTTCCATGCTATTTTCTCCAGAAAATGGTGGCTGCTGGACCTCCATCGCAGGTGTACCACTCATTTTCAGGAGCAAAAGCTACATCTTGAAACGTGCAACAAACGTAACTAGAAGCTTTTCGACGATAGGTCAATGCCTCGGAAGCGCGAAGATCATCAGTCACTGAGGCATGTCAAGTCGAAGCTCTGGTGACTTCTGGCAAGATACGACTGAAGCAGCCGGATCTTCGTCTCGACCATGCTTCTTCGCACGCAGATTGTTTCAGTTCCCGTTGAAAGTCGTCATGTACGACCTGTCTTGACAGGATCCAGTCTTCTAGTTTGCACGTGTGTTATCGGGCCATCCAGGCCTTAGCAGATTGAAAGCTGCTCTTCCGCAGGCCGGAAGCCATGTCGAGCGCGTTGCGGCCAAGAACATGCAATTGGAGTATTTCTGTCGGTCTTTGAATGGTTCTGCTGGCTGACTTACGTGCCGAAATTGACGACCTAGGATACAGGGAAGCTCTTGCATCCGATTACTGGAAACAATGCTCAAGCCAAATGAACCAAACATTATTCCAGTACGGGAACGGAAGTTTCCACCATCGCGAGAATATGTGATCTCATCACGAGTACGCCTTACTTGCAACAATGTACATCTTGTCGTCATACAGGTGGGCTGCACAACCGTGAAGACAGTTTAAAATATCTCTGATAGGAACGATGGCGGTTTCGGTTTAGTTTCAGCTCCCTTTGTCTCGACCTGTCTATTCGGCTTCCACGGGCTTCTGCCCGACCACGGTGAGTCTGCCGTAATTCGGAGCAGTTTCGTTCCTCCGCTCGGCAACCTGTGCTATCAGCCCCAGCATCTTCGCGGACTTGCTCTTGTCTTCCAGTTTTGCAAGCACGGCCGCGTTCATTTCGGCACCGGACATGAGGCCCGTGTCCAGCGCATAGCAAAGGAGCTCTGGCGGGAACGGTCGATTATCGACTTTGATATTGCGAAGGCCCTGGTCTTCGTATAGCTGTGGCAAGCGGATTGGCCAGCTGGGACATGTTAGCCTTGTTCACTGGGGTTGTTTCTTCCGGGGAGACCGACAAATCCTTGCCAAAATTCGCTCTCGTCTCACCTGCCGAAGCTACGTATTGTAGATGTTCGACAAGTGGGCTGTCACGCCGGGAATCCTTGGTGTGGACCAAGGTGAACGCACTCAGGTCGTACTCGCCCCACGAAATGAAACCGCCGGGCTCTAATGTAGGGAGACTGATCAGCAGTTGTAGCAGAAAGCACGATTGCAGCATCACTTTCACCTACTCAACATCTTCAACATGTTTTTGAGCACCGCGGCGGGATCGTTGCCGATCACTGCAGGTTGAAAGAGCTGCAAGTTGACAAGGTCATACTTTCCATGCAGCTCCTCGGGAACGGGTTGCATCATGTCTCGCTTGTGGTAGGCAATGTTCGGAGGCATCCATTCCAGCGGAGGCGCAGCGGAGAAACTGATGTCGAACCCATCGATCTTTGCCAACGCTGGGAGTATTTTGGCGGCACGCGTCATCCAGATGCTGCATCACATTGGTATCGGTGGCTGAGGCAATAAGTTTGAAGGCCGTCAAGAACTCACCCGGTTCCAACACCGATCTCCGCCACGCGCATGTTCTCCTTGTCCGTCGTAATCGAGGGATGTATGATGTGGTAGTCCTCGTACCAGAGGTAGAACTGAAGATTGATCCGAGCATTGTCGTTGAAGCTGCGGGAGAACATATAAGTGTCCGTGGGAGCTCGCTTGTCAGCCATGTTGGTCCTTCCGTTACAATCAATGAAGAAAATCGGTACGTTGGTTGGAGATATGAGCTCTCTCGCTCGCGTTCCCGGACTTTATATTCACTCGTTTCGCGGCAGGTCTATTGCGAGATCCGAATGCTCCCAGGAGAGCGCTGCTGCTGCACTGGCAGTCTGCACGTTTGCACTGCCTGGCCAAAATGATCAAGGCTGAGGGGATCAGCATGCGCAATGATGTAGCCCGTAGACCAGGTCAGGCCTCATCACTCTGCTTGGTGGCCTCGAAGTCTGCAGGTCGCGCCGAGCTGAGAGAGGCATGGAGGAGCGCCGGTCGTGATCTTTGTCGTCGAATACGCGCTGCACCCGCTACTCCCTCAAGCATGCAGGTCGCTGGCACGGTCTACAACCCGCCGAGGCGTCCGCGGGCTCAGCGACAGTTCTTGCTTCATTCGGAAAATACTGTCAGCGGCCAATGTCCCTCTTCAGACGCTAATGTGTCCATCGCAGGATCATGACCTGGCGCTGACACTGGGTCGGATCTGGCCCTATCATCGCGAGACGAACGTGTTGTCCACCCTCCACCCTCCAGCTTTTCAGCCCTGGCCTGAAGCGTCGACGCCTTGCCTCTTGGTATCGAGTTTCCTGCGGAGACCTGCACCCAGATCACACACAGTAGATTACGAAGTTCTAGTTACAGAACAGTCGCCACGCGAAGATTCGGAAAGTTACGATGAGACCTGACTTGTGTCCGAAATTGTAAAGTGCGATTGACCTAGGGTCATGATGTTGTATTGCAAGCCCGCATCCCAAGTGGCACATCCGATCGATCAGCCAGCCGCCTCGATCTTGCTGAACATCAACTTCAGGCTTCCGCTCTGTACTGTAAATAGGTCCAGCTCGTTCTTCACGACCGCAGTCCCGTCTTCGCCAGGGGCGAGCTGGACATCAAAGTCTTGTATCAGAAGTGCCACTACGAAACGGATCTCACAAAGGGCGAGGTGCTTGCCGATGCAGTTGTACGGGCCCCGGCCGAAAGGATTGAACGCGCGGCTGTCCTTGACGAGTTGCGGCTGGCTCGTCCAGCGCTCCGGCAAAAAGGTATCCGCCCGCTCAAAGCAGCTCTCAACTAGTGTCGTGTCAGCCGAGTATGCTTCGATGCAATGCAACAACTCTGACTTACGTCTTCCCATCGAGTACCTTGGAGCTACGACTGTGATGTTGCCGGGGATGTACGTGCCTCCGATAGTGACGCCCTGCGGCGGCGTTCGCCGATATCCATGTGAGGGGATGCTTGGATGTAAGCGCTGAACCTCATTGATCACCCCGTTGAGATACTTGCATGCTCCAAGTGCGCTTGCGTCATGTATGTCCCAGTCTTGGAGTTCTTCCCTGATCTTCGACACTCGCTTTACATCCAGGGCTAGCTCAAGAAAGGCGTAGACGAGTGTCGAACCAACTGTGTCGCTGCCGGCAATCGTCAAGGCATGTGAGTCTGCTGTACAAACTTTCCGAGCGCCTTTCCAGGCCTTTGTCAGATGGTAGACGACATCGCCCCGGACATGGGTGGCGCGCAACCGCTCTTGCATAAGCGCACCGCACCAACCAAAGAATTCAAGCCAATCTCGGACTACCCAGGCCCAAGGAAATACCCGGATGGCTATGTGTGCCAGCCAGGGAGCAGGCGAGATGATGCCAAGAAAGCGCATCGCGTTCCGAAGCATGGCAATAGCGAAATGCCAGCTCTCGCTTTCGAGCAGCCCAAACGATGTGCCAAACGCAAAGTCGCCCATCAAATCAAAACTATACCAATAAAAAATATCACTAGCTTCGATGGGGACTCTGCTCTCTGCTGCTCCAAGGATTTTTTCGTGCATTTTGTGCCCGTGCAGGATGATCTTCGCCTGGTAGTCCCTGAGTGCTGAGGCACTGAAGGCTCGATCCCACAACTGACGTTGCTGCCTATGATGACCCAAATCTCGAATCGTCACAAGCGTCTGATCAGGCCAGGTCATATCGTACCATGCAGCTTTCTCGAATCGGCTCATCTTCGGAATAATCTCAGGATCAAAGCAGGCGATCTCGTCTGGCCCTATCCGCACAAGAGTGCCGTACTCCTGCCGCAGCCTTTCGAGTAAGAAATGGTTCTGTGCGTTTCGGCAATGCCATACATGCCAGAGCTTACTCAATGCAGCCAGTCTTGGGCCTGGAAATGAACGGATTCTGTGAAAGTAGTAACGGTAGGAGCCGATGCTGAGTATGAGACTTGCTGCGTACACCGCAGACGTGGTGATAGTAACCTGGGTAGCCTCGCCAAGTCCAACGCCAGAAAGCAAGAGTGATACAATAGATAGAACTGGAGCAGCTAAAGCAATAGCAAGCAGACCTGGAGCCTGCAAGTGCCATTCTCCGTGGATGAAGATGGCGTGATGGGTGATTGGTCCAGCTATGATGGCGAGACAAAGCTTGAGAGTAGTCATGTTGTAAGTCGTGCCGTGCGAATGTTCGTGTGTGGTCACCGGTAATGTTGAGGCCAGTCTTGGAAAAGCAGTGAACTGTACTATTCAGTAAGTAGGCTGGATCTAACGAACCCTTTAAGGATTAACATATGACAAGAATGGCCTACACAGTGTCCAGACAGCAATGCGCCGTCCTTGAGCAGAATTCTTGTGGCTATAGCATGCTATCCTGTTCAACTCCGCATCTCTATGGGACCCAGCTGAGGTGGTTACAGAACACACCGCCTGTCATAACAGAGGTTTTATTACCGTAGAAGTCTTCTTCAGCGTCTGTGCAAGACTCTCGATCGTCTCGCGATGCCGATCACAAAGCTACGTAGCACCTCAGACGCCCGCTCGTCTCTCCTTGGCCTGCGCGACAGCCGCACAGTTTCGCGTGATGGATTGTCTATTTGATTGGCTATGGGATATGTTCCGGAAGCAGGGGAAAGGCGTATGCATGCACTTCGCCCCAAAGAATTATTCTTTCCCAGCCTATCGTCAGAGCTCCAAGCGAATGCATGTGCGCTTTGCTCACACGACCTTCAGGACACTCCTAAGGACTAAAGTCTTCCGTTCTACATGCTTTGGGTCGAATGATAGGCTCAAATCGTCCAGGGTCTTCTTCGACGCCGCAATGCCACA
Organism: Cyanodermella asteris; assembly: GCA_900618795.1. Taxonomy (NCBI): domain Eukaryota; kingdom Fungi; phylum Ascomycota; class Lecanoromycetes; order Ostropales; family Stictidaceae; genus Cyanodermella; species Cyanodermella asteris. The sequence continues at coordinate 77,668 of UYJD01000012.1, forward strand.
GTCCGCCCCTCAGCTTCAAAATCTGTCGCGTTCTATAGGTAGACGGTTTATCTACAAGAAGGAGCTTGTTCAACCTGTAAGCGACGACTGCACTTCTCGCAAGCGGACAACTTGAAGACCGGATTGTTGTTTCCCTATCTCAGCTCTCTTCATTAGCCCACTATGTCAGCTATTCATGCCTCTCCACGGTCGATTCTTGCTGTCAACAATTCGTTCCTCGGCATTGGTGCCATTGTGGTCGGACTTAGACTATACGTCCGGAAGATAAAGCAACAATCATGGATGATTGAGGACTACCTCATTGTGGCTGCCTTTGTATGTCAGCCATCTTTTCTTTGCGATTATGGTGGCTTACTATTGTCAGATCATCCACATTGGTATCGCAATCATGATCAATATTGACGTGACAGTAGGTGGCGTTGGCAAACATGTCACGGAAGCTGGCGAAAGTGGAGTATTAGTTGTCAGCAAGGTATTGTGTCTTCCTCAGCCGGCAAGAACTGTTCTGACACCAATAGTCTACGGCCGTCATTACGATTCTCATTCGGGCTGTCAGACCACTCGTCAAATCGTCTATTCTGACTTTTTACAAATCCGTTTTCCCAAGCAAGAATTTTCGGCTTTGTGCTAATATCGTCCTTGCTGTCCTCGGTGTCTCAAGCGTGGGCATGTTCCTTACTGGTATTTTGATCTGTTTTCCGGTCTCAAAGCAATGGGACCCAATGGAAGAAGGCACTTGTGGCGATATGCACGCAAACTGGGTCGCTGACATTGCTCTTAATCTTTTCTTCGATGTGGTCATTGTCATCCTGCCAATGCCAATGCTTTGGAAGCTTCAAATGAGAATCACACAGAAGATTGGTCTGACATTCATCTTCGGAATGGGTATCTTGTGAGTTTTGAAGGTCCTCAGGATGCTGCACAGCTTGCTTACTGATTACAACAGCATCTGTGCGATCACTGTGTTGTTGATTTACGGAATCAAAGCTGTCGATCTTTCGGATCTGACATACACATCAACTGCCTCATTGCTGTGGCAGGGGATCGAACCGATCCTCTTCATTATCTGCGCTTGCTTGCCATTCATGCCTGGAATATTCTCTGAAGCATCTCGGAAGTTCCTGAGCACTTTGTTTAGCGGCGATTCGCAACGAGGCGTCCTACGAAGCTTCAGGGATCGCGAAAGGCGAGTCCCAGGAGGGCCAAGCAAGCAATTCGACCGGCTTCACGACCAAGGCATTCCGCTTTCGACCTTGAACCCAGCAGCCGCGGCGGGTGGCAATGTCACAACGGTCACTCATCGGACAACAGACGCTGACTCCGATGCGCATGGGTCCGATAGCGAAACATCGCAGATTAAGGTGACAAATACGTTTCATGTGTCCTCCGACCAGCCTCAGCCGCGGCCAACACTCTGAAGGCGATTGTCAGAGGCGGAGAAGGCGGATCTCGCATTAAATGCGAGCATAGGAGATCGGCAAAGGACAAGCGGACGCGAAACAAAGATGAGACCTGTTCAGGAGAGGACTTTTAGGGTTTGCATGCTCCGAAAACAAAAGTTTGATCAAATGAGATGACGGTGTCGTGTATTACTGCTTACCAGAAATCTTTCGTGACCTCCAAACAATCGTCGCCCGACGAATATTGCGTTTGTATAAAGCAGTCTGCCCGAGCCCTGCAGCTTGTCGGAGACTTGACCTACATCATTTGCGCTAGTAGTCTCGGCGAGGATGCCTGATTCGATTCAATTTTGTGCCGTAAAGACCCACCCGCACACACCCTCGCGCCCGTCTCCGTGAATGGGGTCGGCTCGATGGTGATGACCACCCGCCCTTATCGTTCCATGTTCTCTGAACCAAGACGATCTTCTGTTACCGAGTGCACGATGTGGCTGAATGCCTTCGATCCCGAGGGACATTTTGAGGCATGCAGGCCAGAAGTCTGCGGCCAGGAAGCAGTCGTCACGCGGTCTTTGCCACTCCCGTGTTGGCACGAGGAGAGCTGGGAGCTCTGCAAGCTATGTCGACGTGTCGTAAATCTGCCAACGTAAGCATACATTGCATATCGAGCTGAGGCGGAGCTGACGTAGTCCTTGAAGCTGGACAAAGCCTAAAGGAATAAGCTGAGTCTGCGAAGGCTGATAGCTTCATAGGCTTCATCAATGCCGCCTTTCGAGCCTCGTGGAGCCTCGCCAATTGATATAGCAAATCGAATCAATCGTGCTCAAAGATTGCTTTCGCAGAGAATGCAGAAAGAACGGAAAGGTCAATTTCGTGCTCGTTTCTCCTTCGATGGGCGATCATCTATTAGCGAAGGTGGTGCTCTCAAACCCTTCGCACTCCTAGGGGCAATATGGCTCTTCACACGAAGCGATCTAAAGACCATTGTCTTTCCAAAGACAGTCTTCGGTCTGATCCATGCGCTTTGTATCGATTGTTTCTCAAACACTGGACGCACCGGATCTAAGGCAGAACTGTGGAGCATTTTATCGCGGACACCGCGGGTTCTCCTTTGGGTCTGGGCACATCTGCTCCCGTTTAATATCAACAATCAAAGGCAGCCCGGAAGCATCCTCGAAGATCTAATCAACAAACCGTGGCGGCCTCTCCCAGCCAAGCTTGTTTCGGTAGAGGACGCGAAGAAAGTCATGCTCATTGCATACGGAGCCGGACTTCTCCTTGCTTTGTCAGTTGGCGGAGTCAAGCAACACTTCGCCCTCATGTTGCTCAGTATTCTTTACCACGACTGTGGAGGTGCTGATAAGTCCTGGCCGATACGAAACATCTTGAATGGCTTAGGCTTCATCGCCTTTGGCTCTGGAGCAATGGAAGTTGCTTTGGCAGAGCCGATCCAGTGGTCAAACAAATTGGGACTTTGGATGCTTATCGTCCTTGCTATCGTCACAAGCAGCGTACAAGCGCAGGATATGCATGACCAGCAAGGAGACTTCGAGCGCAAGCGTCAGACCATGCCATTACGCCTCGGCGACGGCCCGACCCGATGGACCATTGCAATTGCTGTTCTTGGATGGAGCGCAGCGACTATCGAGTTCTGGCACGCTCCAGCAGTTGGATGGATTGCGCCTTGTCTTCTTGCAACTGCCGTTGCAGCACGAACGATGTCTCTGCGGAGCATTGAGGCTGACCGCGCAACGTTTAGATTGTGGAATATGTGGCTGGTGTCGGTCTATACGCTGCCTTTAGTCAACTTCGCCTGTGGCTGAGCACTCGAAGCCGGGGTGGTGGATTGATGTCTGGTCCGAGGCGGGCGGGCAAAAGTCGTGGCGGATACTTAGGATGTGTCACGACTTTTATCCACCTGCCTAGGGTCATACTGAGTCGTGCACGCCCAAGATTTCGAGAAGAGAAGCCTCAATGAAGTTCAAAACGAAGAGCTTGAGGTCTCAGATCTAGTCCTCTTGTACGAGATCGGTAACTTGTCCGTAAAAATAGTCTCGAAGTAGTACTTCGTTAGGATTGCGCTGTAACGCGGGCACGGGGTGGTTGACTGTGTAGGCGACCAGTGAAGGTCGGCGTCAAGTCT
>UYJD01000012.1:81637-149562 GCA_900618795.1 Cyanodermella asteris
CACACGTTTGGGCTTCACACTGGTCCCTCGAGGGGTCTAAGACGACCACTTAGACAAGCATGACTTGTTATCAATGCTTAAGTTCAGCTTGATCATGTAAGCCCTAATAGGTCGCTAGAACTGCCGGCAGTTTGCGGTAAGAGACGGGAATAATACTTAGCTTCTATAAGGCAGAGAAAGCTTTGTTAGTCTAGTAGATCTCAAGGCTAATAGATCTTGGGCATGTCACGGTAATTGTATGTCTATTTAGCTTATGCTACGACTCGCAACCAAGCGACTGGTATGGAAGAGCTGTTGTTGCACGAGGAGACTAAAAACAGAGGGCGAGGCCAGTGTACTAGATGTATCGAGGGCCAGGCGCGTCGGCGGAGATTAGGTGTCGGCCTTTTAATGGGACCGTGACAACCTGACTGCATACGTGATGAAGATCTCGAAGTCAAGATACGCAACTCCACCAGAACTTTGCACGTCGAAAATTAATTCGAACCAAAATAGTGCCAAGTCTTTGATCTCAGCAGCTACATCTCTGCAGATTTGAGCACACAAGCAGTCAATGGGTAGATGTAGCGGTGTACGGCTTACGAACCGTAACTCTGACATGATAGTAATATACAATAAATATGTGGCAGTGATGAGTCGAAATGAGTCCGCAGGTTTGATCACGTGAGCCGCCGTCAACCACGCGCAAAGCAGCGGGTCGGCCCCGGACCAAATCGTCATATCGACTGGCGGGGCCGATCACAAAATAAAGTCCCTTTGAAGAACACCAAAGACCAGACCGCAACAACCAAAAACAAGACACCCGTTTTTTGGCACACAGTACAGGCCAAGAGCCTTCACAGACAAGATGCCGGTCAATATCAACCAGGTAAGATCACGAAATAAAAACACTCCATCCACATACCCGTCCGCATCACCCGCTAACATAGCACGCGACTCTAGCCGTCCAACCAAATCAAACTGACCAACGTCTCCCTCGTCCGCCTGAAAAAGGGCAAGAAGCGCTTCGAAGTCGCTTGCTACAAGAACAAAATCCTCGAATACCAACAGGGAAACGAAAAGGACCTCGACGAAGTTCTACAAATCCACAACGTATTTCTAAACGTCTCAAAGGGACAGACGGCACCCTCGGCAGACCTACAAAAAGCGTTTGGTAGCGACAAGAAATTGGACGACATCATACTCGAGATCCTGCAAAAGGGTGACATTCAAGTAGGGGAGAAGGAGAGGCATGCACAGCTCGAGCAGGTACACAATGCGGTACTAGATATCGTTGCCAGCCGGCTGGTGGATCCGAAGAGTAATCGGGTGTATACTACAGGGATGATTGACAAGGCGTTAGATATGCTGGCCAAGAAGAGCGCGGAGGAGAAGGCGGATAGGGCGGAGGCGAAGAAGGAGGGTTTGGGGTCTGGGGCGGGGACACCCGGGGCTGACGGGGCTGCTAAGAGAGTCGACAAGCCTTTGTGGACGGGCGTCGTTGCTACGAAAGATGCAAAGAGCCAAGCTTTGCTTGCGATGAAGGCACTGATTGCGTGGCAACCTATACCTGTCATCAGAGCGAGGATGCGGGTACGGATAACATGTCACAATTCCGTGCTCAAGCAAGCGACGAAAGCGGCACCGAACAAGACTGGTGATGCCGATGGAGACGCAGCGCCGGCGAAAGGCACAGTCAAAGACATTTTGCTCAGCTATATCGAAGAGGTCGAGAGTCAAGGCGACATGGGTGGCGAGTGGGAATGCTCGGGCTTCATCGAACCTGGTGCATATAAGCCTTTGGGAGAGTTTGTTGCTGGCGAAACCAAAGGCAGAGCGCGGGTAGAAGTGCTCGACATGGCGGTAACGCATGAGAACGAATGAACGACATCTCATCACGAATGAATGAAATAGCATCACGACCCAAATTTCACCACAAGTCGAACGCGACTGGCCAGTGTAGCGTTTGAAGTCTGCTTTATTCCCAGATATTGACCCGTAGGTCATCACAAAATGGCCCAAACACCAGCATGCAACCGTCGGAGACCGCCGTGAACCATCTTCGTAAGTCTGTTTTCGCCGTATCGCACACAACACCGTCCCAATCCGCACGCGTTCAACCCTTCTTCTTCGAGACACCGACGGTCCTGCCGCGACGGCCAGTAGTCTTGGTGTGCTGGCCACGGACGCGGAGGCCCCAGTAGTGACGGAGACCGCGGTGAGCGCGGATCTTCTTCAATCGCTCCAAATCCTCACGAAGCTTGCTGTCGACACCGTTGGCCAGGATCTGGCTGTCCTTGCCGTCCACGATATCGCGCTGTCTGTTGAGGAACCACGAGGGGATCTTGTACTGGGTGGGGTTTTGGATGATGGTGACAATTCGCTCAAGCTCTTCGGAGGTGAGCTCACCGGCGCTGTGTGTGCGTTAGACCGCGGTCCCGATCGTTTCTATATCCCATCTCATCAAGTCCAAACGTACCGCTTGTTCAAGTCGACATCGGCCTTCTTGCAGACCAAGTTGGAGTAACGGCGACCGACACCCTTGATCTTGGTCAGGGCGTACATGACCTTCTGCTTGCCATCGACGTTGGTGTTAAGCAGACGCAGGATGAACTGGAAGTTCGTCTTCTCTCCGGAAACGAGAGCTGCAAAGTTTCGATCAGCATCTCAATCATTCGCGCAGCGTTATGATGTCGACTTACACATGATGGGCAGTTGTGCGTCTGTAGACGTCGCTGTCCTCGAAAATCTGCTGCTCTAGGATCAAGTACAGTCGGCAAAACGGAGTGTGCGCACCCGCGCGGAGCTATGAGGGTTACGCCCGCGCCAAGTGGGCTTGGCACTGCCGCCCGCTCCCTTGCGCTCCGACCAGCGCGGACTTGAACTCAGCTCGAATCTAAGCTTCGGACCATCCAATCATCAGCTTGAACGACATTTCAGTAACTTCTCTACACTTTCATCTTGTTCTTGAGCACGAGTCGCGCGAATGCGTTACAAACATCGTGATGGGTATATGAGGTATCAAGCAGATCGGCAACTGGATAGGCACGCGAATAGTCATGGCTGTAGAGACTGTTGATGGTGTCTCTCAAGCCAGTCGCAGCGGTGCTTATGATGAAAGATGACATGATCTCCGCCACGATGTTGGCTCACATACGAGATCTTGCCCTCCGGAATGTGAATCCATGCCGCCGGCGGAGACTGTGAGATCATCGGAGTCTATGCCGCAAGACTCATGGTCTGACGCAGAAGCTGAAACTCGTGCTAGGGATTGTGCGACAGTGCTGCCGTGAGCCTTGAATAAGTCTCGTCCCCTCCGCCATTGCGCGCCTTTGCGCATCGCCTCCTCTCAGTCATGTCTTCCCGAGGGCATTCAGAGGCCTGTCCTCTGAAGCATGGTCGACAGCGTCCGAGAAAGCTGGCTATCCTGACCGCATTCCTTGCCGTCCTCCTTTTGACTGTTTTCCTTCATATCTCACAGGTCGACCAATTGTACGTTGCTAAAGGCAAGGATGCCATAGGGAAGCTCCAGAAAGGTGTTCACAACGCTCGTCCTTTCGCACATCTTCACAATCCTTTCCAACCCCAAGCACACCCTCCGCCGATACAAAAGAATAGCACCTGGAACGAAGCGTCGTGGTTCGCCGATTGGAAGTGGTTGAACCCGTTTTCGAGTACTGTCACTCTCAACGAGGACAGAGCTCTGCTGCCCCCGCTCGACATCCGGCCTCCGATATACACTTACTACGAGCCAAGAACGACAAAGGCGGAGGCTGGCTTGAGGGCAGCAGAAGATCGGCTGGTGGAGATATGGAGAAGGGCATGGTGGGCAAAGGGCTTCAGTCCCGTTGTATTAGGGTCTGCAGACGCGCTGGAGAATCCCATGCATCAGAAGTTCCACGCGATCAAGACCTCAGCAGCTGTGGAGAAGGAGCTGATGCGATGGCTCGCATGGAGCCACATGGGAGACGGGATTCTGGTGAACTGGCTGGCAGTGCCAATGGCAGAGTACTATCAACCTACTCTTGTCAGCTTACGTGCTGCGAGATATACTCAGCTCACCCGCTACGCTGATCTCGGATTGGGTCTGTTCACGGGATCGAAGAAGGACGTTGACAATGCCATCAACCACTTTGTTGACAAGCAGGGCAAGAGGGAACGACAATACAACAGTCTGATGGACATCATTGATGAGATTGACGACGAGAAAGACCTCTTCCACCTCGAAGCTAAGGGCAAGGGCGTGGCATTCTACAGCGAGGCCTACATATTGAAGACTTACAGGGGCATTGGTGATCTGCTGAACATTAACCGACCACTTGCGTTTGAGACTCTTGCGAACCTAATCAGCGGTCACCTTCGCAGCACCTTTCTGAGCAAGTATTCGGGTGGGATTGCCGTGGTCTCGCCTTATGCCATTAACGCCACCCTCCTCCCTCATCGAGCGTTGACCCTCGCCACTGCGCTCAATGTCTGTCCCAGCTTTCCTGTCGGCGTCCAGCAGCTCGGCACCGCACCACCTCGATCTTGTCCGCCGAATAACGAAAAGTGCAAACCTTGCGGGTCGGTCCCAATTTTGTTTCCTTCTTCAGCCCCGAATGCCACCAACGTCTTTACCCTCGGCACCGTGCCTCACACATACACACTCGCACGACTCCTCGCCCCTCACATCCCCTCATTCAACTTCACCGTTCCCTACATCCGACGCCGAACTCAGCGCGATCCGTTCATTGAAGCAGTCACCGCAGAAATCACCGCCAAAGGCATCTCCGCATACCAGCGAATCGTCAAATTCAAGGAATGCGTTGCTCAGCCCGGCAAAGGCGCCATGCGCAGTATCTGGCACACGGCAGAGACCGACTGGGACTGGACTGCCATCGAATGGCGACTCGGCTTCGAGCTACCTCGACCAGCAGAGCTGGATGTGAACGGAGCGGACGGCAATCCAGTGCCGCAGAAAGTGATTGGTTCGGCTCGTGTCAGTGAGGCATACCCGAGTAGCCTGGAGCCGCTGTTGGATGCCATGCCGGATAATCCTTCGGTGGAGGACGTTGCTGCGCAAGATAGAATCTTTCAGCGGACTTTGATGGAGTTGGGAAAGAAGAGGTGGAGTGAGGAGGAACAGCCGGATATGCGCAAGGTGTGCGACAGCTGGCACTTGGCTGATGCTGAAGCATGGAGGTTTGTCAGAGCGTTGCAGGCACGCGAGGATCTGGAGCGGAAGAAGTGGCTCGAGGAGGAGGGTCGATTTAAAGGTTAAAGACTCATGTTCACACTTGTGGTGCATTTGAGATGGATTCGGGACGAGGGCATAGTATGGCAACAGACTCGTTTGCTTGCGCTGGAGCGTCCATAGATATGTTGACAATTTCAAGTCAAATCCAATTTCACTGATCATACAATAGGCTTCTCGCAGATAGTCATCATACAGCATCACTCCCCAGCACGGACCTTCAAGGCGCCGCATCCAAAGTCCCCTTCCCTCCCGTCCCCGCAACAGCCGACTCCCCCTTCTGCTGCTTCAACTTCTCCTCAAACCTCGCAAACTCCTTCAGCGCAACCTCTTCCTCCTCATCCAGCACCTGCGTGACGCCCTTGACCTCCTCAATGTAATGCATCAACATGTTCTCAATCCCATTCTTCAACGTAACCGTACTGCTATCACACGTTCTGCACGCACCCCGCAACTTCAACATCACGTTCCCGTCCTCGAAGCCGCGGAACTCGATGTCCCCTCCATCTTCCTGTATCGCGGGCCGGATCCGCGTTTCGAGGAGCTCTTTAATCATACCCACTACCTCATCGTCTTCGTCGCTCGCTTCCAGCGAATCCCGCTGCCCGCCAGATTGTTCGTCTGACGTCACGGAGCCCTCTTGTGTGGTTGAGCGGGTTTCGACAATCGGCGCCCCGGAGGTGATGGATTCGGTTATTAGGGCGAAGACTTCGGGCTTGACGTGTGACCATGGGATGTCCGAGGATTTGGTTACGGTAATGTATTCGGGACCGTAGAAGACTGCTGTGACGCCGTCGACGGAGAGTAGCTGTGCTGCTAGCGGAGAGGGGTGCGGTGGCGCGAGGGTTGAGCGTGGGGAGAGGTATTCGAGGAAGGAGGAGGGGAAGTTTTCGGGGAGGACGCGGGAGGAGGGGAGGAATTTGAGGGCGTCGGCGTTGGGGGTGTCTTGGGTTTGGATGAAGATTGTGCGTTTTTGAGTAGTGATTGATGAGAGGCAGGGAGTCGGTGGTGGCGATAGTGATGGGCGCAGGGATTGTGATGCTAGGCCTCGTCCTCGCCGGCTGGTGTGGAGATGTGCTTTGGAGGTCGTGGTGGCGAGTCGCTTGGTGCTTGGTCGCGAAGAGGCTTGTTGGACTCTGCCCAGCGCCTGGCGGGCTAGAGGGACGAAGCTACGTGGTGCGCTCATGGCGGAGGTGTTGTGTGGCGATGAGGGAGTCGAGGTGATGGCAAGAATGTTGGTAAAGATAAACGGCCGGTTCGGAGCTCAAGATTCGGACGCTATGACGCAAAGCTAAATTCTGGCCGAGCTTTTGTCAGCAGCATCAGCTCTCTTGCATGCGCTCTGATTGGTGCATCTTGACCACATCAATATGAACCTGATGGCTTCCTCCAGACGTTGGCTCGATTATTATGGTCTCGTGTTTGTCGAAGTGCATCTCATCATACTCCATGCACAAGTCGAGGCCGAAAGAGATGGCGAGCCGTTGTGAACTCGGCTGCAGTACAATGCGCCTACCAGTTTGGGATTAGGGTATACAGAACGAATGCTTTTCTTTCGCGAGATTCATCGCTTGTCAGTGTAAAGGCCGTTTGCGAATTAACTCAATAATCAGCATGATTAACACTCTGGTGGTAGCAGCTATTGCTGTCATTGCTGCCGTTTTGGTCACAGCTCTCAAGTCGACCACCAACTCAAATGCGAGTATACCAGAGCCACCATGCGCGCCAGGGTCACTACCACTCATTGGTCACCTCGCAGGTCTAGCACGGGGCGGTATTGACTACTACCTCGGTCTTCGAAAGCTCACAAAAGCTCCCGTCTTCACCATTCGATTGCCCACGCAGAAGATGTACGTTGTGACCGATCCGTCATACGTTCCAGCCATAGAAAAGGCGCACAGGGTGCTTTCCTTCGGTCCAATCGCGGCTTGGAGCGCTGTTAAGTTACTTGCAACCAGTGAGGGGGCGAAGCGGAAATTGTTGGAAGACCCAATGTCTGACAATGGGTTGAATGCTGATGGACGGGATGCGATCACAACGGCAATGAGGCCAGGTCCGGATGTGGATGAGATGAATCAGATTGCAATGGAGAAACTGGCCACTATGTTTGACACGTTATACTCCGATGCAGGCTCCGGGAAGGAAATTGGTCTGCATGGCTGGGTCCGTCAAGTTTTGACAATTGCCACCACGTACGCCCTTTTTGGCCCTGAAAATCCTTTCCTAGACCCTGTTGTCGGAGAAGCGTTCTGGAGTTTCGAGAAGGGCATCATTGGTCTTCTGATCAGCCCGATCCCATCAATCACACACCGTGCTGCGTACCAAGCACGAGAGCGATGCACACAAGGCTTCGTCTCTTACATCAGAGAAAAGCATTATCTGAAGGGCGCCGCAATGATTCAAAACCGCGTTGCGGGCCATATGAGACACGGAATCACTGACGTCCGCGATATTGCCCAGTTTGAGATTGGGCCTTGCCTTGCGGCGCTCGGCAATACACCTCAGACAGCCTTCTGGCTCCTCCTTCATATCTACTCGGACCCAGAATTGCTTGCGGACATTAGAGCGGAAGTTGCAAAAATCACTCGGACCGATCACGACAAGAATAAGCGGACGATCAATATCCCGACTCTAAAGCAGAGATGCCCTCTGCTGCTGTCAACATACCAAGAGACGTTGCGATACCGGACCATGGGAACTTCAGTCCGTCAAGTCATGGACGACACAACACTGAACGGCTGGCTATTGAAGAAGGATGCACTTCTCCAGATCCCAAGCCGCGTCTTTCATATGGACGACGCCAACTACCCCGATGCCGACCGTTTCGACCCAAGACGGTTCCTCCCACGTACGGTTGGCAAGGAATCAGTGCAACAGCCAGGAAAGTCGAACATCGACCGCGAGGTTTCGTTCAGAAGCTGGGGCGGCGGCAAGACAATGTGTCCCGGAAGGCACTTTGCGAGCAATGAGATCTTCGCCATGGTCGCTCTGTTCGTGTCCAGGTTTGATATTAAGCCAGCTCGCGGAGGCACGTGGGATTTCCCGACGACGAAGGGGACGAACCCAGCTGTTTTTGTGATGCAGCCTGATCATGACGCCTTGGTAGTGATTTCACCGCGGAATGACCAATTAGGGGTGCAGTGGGAGCTGGAGATGAAGGCCGTGTAACGGGAGCAATGATGGGAACATTAGTACGGCAGCGTCGTGTCCGGGGTCCTGCAATATCCTGATGTCGGCTGCAAAGGCTCTTGAAGAGTTGGCTGCGTCTTGTGCTCCTTCCGCGCTAGATGTCAGAGCTGCAAATCGAGTTGTCAAAATGCTACTCTCGGTCTATTTCCTTTCCTCATCACGTGTTTACATTGCCGTCATTTCCCCGTCTGTTTCTAGACTCACCATTCCCATTCACATTCCCGTCTTGGCACCTGCCTGCCACAACAGATCCTGCACTTTTTGTCCAAAAAAACCCCCCAAACCAAAAGAACCCGGCGGGAATTGAACCGGTGAACTACAAAACTGGGAGTCCCAGAAAACCGCGTCACGCGGATTTTTTGATCTTTGGGTCAAAGCTTAGCTATACATCGAGTACCGACTATAGTACCGCTAAGCCATCATTCCCGGGAATGGTGTATTTGCTCTAGCTTTAGTTTTCTATTCGACCTGCGACTTCTTGTGGCTGCCGCGGCGGTATGCAGATGTTACTTGAGGCTCTAAGACGTTGATGTATAGCTTAGCTATTGTTGATTCTTTCACCTAACGTGCGCTGAGTTGCTGCTGCTGTTTGCCCAACACCCAGACGCCTTGATTTGCACGACTGCCGTGATGGTCGGAGATTACGTTGCTGCTGCTCGGTAGTACACCGTCCAGCCCTCGCTTGCGCGCTGGTTCACTCGGTTTGCTAGATTGCAGACATCGCCGTTCCTTGTACTCCGCTTGCACGAATTTGACTCACTGAGACTGGTAGCCCTATTGCAACGAGAGCTCGATCTTGGTGTGGGCAGCGAGCTAAACGTCCACACAGCCCTCGGTGACCTCTGCAGCGATTGTAGGCACGTCAACTTCCCAATGAGGCTCGCTTTCTGCAAGCTGGGGACCAACACTACGACATGGATTAGTTACAATGGGTACGACGTGCGGGTGGAGTACGAAGGCAGTCACGAATTCATGGACATCAGATAAGTTCAAAAGTGATCGATTCAAGAACGGGTGTGGCACGGGTGCTATTTCGAACGCGTGTTCTTCTTTTCTGTCCCTCAGTATCTTCCTGGACCTGTTCATCTATCGCAAAGCCCAGCTCCTCTGCTTTCGAAAGTCGAATCACACACAACCTGCCAGATGCACGGCTGCACAATGAACGAAAGCATAGTCGCAACCGCCACCTTTACGTGCTGCTCTTTTTTTCACCATGTGTTGTAGCTTGTCACACATCTCAACACAAGCGTTGCGAGTCAGTCTACCCCGACAGCCCAGGGTCTGGCTGCGCGCTCGCTAGATCTGTACACGCGGAACGCGGAGGAAATCATCGTTCCATCCCGCAGCAGATCCCTTGTCGTCGCTGTCTTCGGTGTTGTGCGTGTCCTTGTCCTCGTAGCCAAAGTCGCGCGGGAGGATGATGGGGCTGCGCCAGGTATCTTCCGTCTCCTCGACGTCGTCGCTGCGAGGCAGAATTATGGGGCTGCGCCAGGTATCAGCGGTCTCCTCGACGTCGTCGCTGCGAGGCAGGATGATGGGACTGCGCCAAATATCAGCCGTATCCTCGGCGTTGATGGCGCGGCGGATCGGCCAGCTGCAGCAGTTGCTGGCCCAGTGCTGGAAAACTGGAAGGCCGAGGGTGCCGGTGGCGAGGATGGTGAGGGTCGTGAGCTTCATGTTGATTGTTTGGGTGGTTGTTTGATTCGGAAGGTCTTATGGAAAGTGCAAAGTTTGGAGTATTTGAGTGTTGGCGGTCGAATATTGGAGTGATGGCGATTGAGTATTAGAGGGTAGGCCTTGAGATGCAGGTCTGATGTAAGTGGTTCGAGGCAGCTTTCCAACGAGTGCTGTGATGGAAACACGGTCTTCCTGTACGATTGAAGAACTGCACCGCTGGTGAAAGGGAAGCAAAAGGGAAGGATTTTCATGCGAAGACGAGAAACCAGGAAACGGGACTCCAGACCGCTCATGGCAACGATGCGTGACTAGCGTGAATCCGGTTGCTGTAAAAACGAAAAGGCGTACAAACTCCTTCCGTAATTCCAGAACATGTCTCGGGCAGGATACGACAAACATCACAAGGAGCGCCAAGTCAATAACTCACGCTGCCACGAAATATCGGCAATCATACATATTTGCTCGCTTGATACATTCGGATTGCCATGATTGGACCGGGCCACACAGCCACAGAGCAAACAGAGAAGATGGGTACACAATGTAGCGGATCAAGTCATTCTGTAAGCGACTTGCGCTTCAGTCCGGGTAGCTGTTTTGAAAAGACAGCACAGGACCGTGTGTCCGCAGCGACGTGTCGGGATTGCATGGTTCTGAGTGAGAGAGGACTCTGATCGGTGCTTTTATTTATGGTGGACCCTTCCGGTGCAAGTACGATAGACGCCGGTGAGCCTGCAGGCCGTGCTGCTGGGGTAGGTGGCTTCTGTATACCAATCCCTCGAGTTTAGGGGCGCCTGAGAGATCGCCTTTCCATTCTTGTGGCGTGTAGCTTCGCAGCGCGCCTCGAGCGCGTGAAATTGTAGATGTACAAGCTCAGCCAAGTTGTGAGTGGATGTGAAGTTCCAGCTGCAGCTGAGCTGGAGAAAATGGCGCTAGGCCGAAAGGGGCAGCGATAAAAGACGGCTGACATAACCGGGCTCAACGGTCATTACGAACGTTTGAAGTGCTGAAGGTTGTCTCAGAACCTGCTCAGACGATTCGGTCGGATACGTTAATCGCACGCTCGTGTCCAAGCGTTCTGATTGACTTTGGAGACTCTTTGCACTCGTATCGCCGGCCAACATAGCTGTTTCGCCCGTTCGTGAGCAGAGTGTTTCTCTATTGTTTTTGATTACAATTATTTGCTCGGAAACAATTGAATCGGCTCAATTTTCACGCTGTATGTGGACATCAGGCCGACATTGGCAAATTAATCGGATCGATATTCGTCACTCCAAGCTACAGTCCGGCCGTTACGAACCATAATTCATCATGTCGGCCGTGTGCATCGCATGCGGTGATTCAGGCATAAAGTACAAATGTACCATCTGCCGCGCCCCAACGTAAGTCCCCGTCCATCGCTTCATGTCTGGTCCATTCCACCTCCTCTCATTACTCTCAACCGTAACTTACTCCGTGTTCTAGTGATCGGCTAGAATGCTTCAAGAGCCACGCAGCAACACACACCGAAGCCGAAGTCGCAGCCGTATCAGCAGCAGTCCCTGCCATAAAATCCGCCACCACCTCCACAGAATCATCACAAGACCCCTTACAAGCATTCGCCACCTCAGATGATTTCCAAAACCTCCTCAAATCGAGTCCCCAGCTTCGCGAAACGCTTCGCAAAGTGCACACTGCCGTACGAGACGCAGAATCCGACGCAGCGCGAGAGTATTCCGCGCAGAACGCCGTTCGAGGAGGTCGTGGGCGTGGACGGGGCCGCGGAGGAGCGAGAGGTCGGGGATCAGGTCGGCAATTGCCGTGGCAGAGACCGGATGATTTGGAGCGGGGGATGCGTGCGTTGAAGAATGCGCGGATCAGCGAGGGTCCAGATGGAGGGCCGGTGCAGAAGTTTGCTGAGATTATTGGCCGGCGGTATGCGGGCGCGCCAGCCGCGCATGGTGCTGGTGATGCGATGGAGCGAGATGCGCCTGGCCTGGCTTGAAAGATGCTGCGTCGTGGGTGCTCTGATAATAGTAGCGCAGGGCGCGTGTGAGAATTCGCTCCGCGAAGCGCCAGGTCGGATGATGCTAGCATGCCGAAAGCATCTGGTACACGGTGGTGGCCTGTTATTGTGTGCGGGTCATTCTGCAATCTCAAGGCATCCGCAACCATCCACTGCGTCGGCTGTAGCTTTCCCTGTTGGCTCCAGATCTTGCACCGGGCTCGACCTGCAAGCTGCGATCATAAAGCATCTGCGACAAGGTCAGCTTCGAACACATTGCCTCGATAACTGGAACTGGGTACTTACGTCTTCAACCTCATCACCGATCCGTCCTTGAACGACCAACGACTGCACATCCAAATTCCTGCCTAGGTTGGCAAACCCACCAGTCTGACTCTTATGGATATCCCAGAGCGACCTGCCCATGACATCAAATTTGGTCCAATTAATCTTTGTCTTATCGGCATTGGCGAAAGTTGGGTTGCTTTCTTCAGCGACAACGAGATCATGTCTGTGTAAGGGAAGGAAGGGAATTTTTGATCCGGTGGTATTGTCCCAGGCGAGGCGATAAGCGAAATAGCCCCTCCCTGTACCCATGAGTATCTCAAGGCTCATGAAGTTCTTTGCGATGGCCGGATCGACGAGCGCCTTGGTCTGTTGCAGTCGGGCGATGGACGTGTTGCTGATCCCGGCGACGAATGCACCGACACCGTTGTAGTTCTTCATTTGACGAAGTATCTGCAAAAGTCAGCATCGCTGAAATTAAGGGAATAGAATGGCACCTACCCATGCAATGGACATGCACTTCTCTAGCATTCTCGCTCGGTGCTTCGGCTTATCGCGAAGCAGTATCATCTGACCCAGCCACGACGCGACATGGTTGAAATGTGTGATCATCCGGTCAATCACCTTCACACCTTCTGTCGCAGCACGATTGTCCGCAGCGATATTGATGTGTCGGATGAGGTCCCTGGGTCGAATAGAAGAGAACAGAATCCAGTCTATCCTCGTAAGCTCCTTTGCAACCACTTCGTCGTCGATGCTCATAAATTCGTGCCAGTGTGTCTTGTTCAGAGGCAGTTTCGACGGTCGCATGAAGCCAGCTACCTGCTTCTGTGCTGCCTCGAAGGGGCTACTGAGAGTCATTATCGATCCGCTCGTAGATCCCTCTCGCTCCATTGCGCTCGATGCGATTGAGGACGTCACGGAATGTCGTGAACTTGGTTTCCTGCCACTGGGCCGGACGAGCTCTTCGGTGCTGCGACTCCCAGATTCTTCCGAATCTCGGCTCTCGGCGAGGGTCAAGTTGCCCATCGACCCAGGCAGAGAGATTCTGAGAGACGGCACGCTGGCAAAGCTGGTCGCCGTACTTGCGCGTCCTCGTCCCTTGTCCGAGCATGCCCAGTCGGTGTCTTCGTCTGGCTTCAAGTTCTCAATATGCGACAATAGTTCTCTGCTTCCGAAAGCGAGCTCGGGAGTCTGAGCGATAGACTGGGCAAAGGCTATGAGATTGAGACTGGTGGTCGGATGCGCGAAATCGCCAGGATATTCGTCGACCCATCGTACAAGCAGTGCAAGCCAACGGAGCTGCGTCGCAATGCGGGTCAGGTGCGGTAGATCATTGTCTGCGCTGAGCTCGGTAAATTTTTGCATGATTGTCGAAAGAACTTCGCTCGGTGCTGCAAACTTGCGATATAAACACAAAAAGGTGGTAGTGAATTTGGCGTCTGCCTCGCTGCATGGCCGGTCGAGTACCCGGTCAACGAGCTGCTCTAGGTGGTATGCCTCCATGGGGGCCTTGGAGTCGGCGGGCTGCATGGTCAAGGATTAGTTTTTCGGTGCACGGGGATACTTTTGACGTTGGAAACCACGTCTCGGCCTCGGATTTATAAACGTACATTGCTGTACACAGCATTGTCAGTAGATATTGTTTCCCGGTTTGCAGCCTGCTCAGGAACAGGAAGTTCGTCGCAGCCGAGCCTCGCTAAACAATCTTGGGAGAAATGAACGGCACGACAGAAATGTTGTTTGAAGCAGATGTATTACGCGGATGAGAGGGCCCACAAGTGGCATACGACGCTGCGGACGAGCGCACACCAGCTCGGCCAACACTTTGTAAGAACAACGATGACATTTCTCGGAACGCGAAACGAAGGCAATCAAAGCTTTGGGTGAGAGCGATCTGGATGATCTGATGAAGAGTAGACTTACTCTGCTTTCCTGGCAGCAGTGCCATCGTCATCGTTGGCTGCCATATGGCGGCTGGCGGGCCGGCGCTTGTCGGCGGTATGAGAGGGAGGGTGCTGCGCCGCAACGAGGTCGTCAGCGTCGAGGGTGAAGGTCAGACTGGTCATCTCAGAGGCATTGCGAAGATGCTTGGCTTTGTGAAGGTCGTCTTGGGGCCATTGGGCAGACCGAGCATGCTGTTGTGCAGAGGCTGAGGCCGCTCGCTGCCTCTGCGTGCTAGAACCGCGCTTGAAAGCCGCTGTGCAAAAAGTGTCAGAGGGGCTGCCGAAAAGCGCGGCGCTTAGACGAAGTGGGGAAAATGCAAGTTGGGAAAGTTATCAAAACAGCGTATAGTCAGAAATGAACTGTGCGGGCAGTGTCGCTTGCGAGCAAGGACTCGGCGTATATGCGACACGTGGTGAGTGGTTGTAGGCGATGGATGAGAGGTGCCAGAAGACTAGCAGACGCACGGATTGAGGCGAAACGGGCAGCTGAGGGAGCAGCCTGACAGGGCTGAGGCAGGATGAAGAGAGAGTCGTTCGGGTTCCAATGTGGCTGACGAGTAAGACGGAGGATTGAAGCTGATTGATGGCTGATGACGGAGGGGGAGAAATAGGTAGTCTGAGCGACCGCTTTACTGACCTTGGTCGTTCATGAGTGCTGGAGGAGTGTGCGCCCTGGTCGCGTGCAGCTACATGTCCCCAAGCGGACGCCGTGCTAGTAAACAGGGTTAAGCGTGAAGCAGAGGACAGATGGGAGAATGATAAATGAGGGAAGAATTGAGGGCTGAGAAGCTTAGTGGGCGCAATCTCAGGCTGGAAACATGTCGATGCGGGCAAAAGATGGCTGTCACCTCCCACTTCTGTACCCCGGTGCGACCGAATGGAGGACAGAGAAGAGAGAGATCAGCCCGACTAGACAGCACACTGAAAGAAGCTATCGCCACGTACAGTCCGTCTACAATCTGGTGAGTGGGGATTCTGCTCTGCTGGATGCGACCACGTCTTTAGCCCTGCAATTCAATCCTCCAATCCCTTTCCCGCCCGCTCCCGCCCGCTCCGACCTCCCTCTCACAGCTAACTACTTTCATCGAAATCGTAGTCTCCTCCGTTTCTGTCTGTCTTCCATTTGTGACTGCGTCGCATCGTCAAGTGGTCTTGTCTTATGCCACAAAGTGTTTGACAATGACTACGCACTTACTTACAGTCAGAGTCAGGCTTGGCATTGCGATACTGTTAGATATGGTCAGACTTGTCAGACGTCAGATACACAGCATCGCCATTTCCTATGAATAGAGGTAGCCTATATCCAGCTTGTTACTCTGTCGCAAAGTGTTCGCAAAATTGATTGGAGGCTTCTGCAAGCCAGAAGCGTCGAATTATCGCCACGTTGGTGAACAAAAGTGCTCGGGCGCCATTGCAGAATCCCATCAATTGTTCTCGCGTGTGATACTAATAAATCGTGTGATACATTTCATCGTCAAATCATAGCTTGACCTAATCTGTCATGCGAAATCATACAGCTGGTTCGTCGTGCGGCGTGTGACGGCGCATGCCCTTGAGCGACGCGCTCACGCTCAGCCAAGATACAGCCTCGCGATTCTGTGGCGTTGGCGTGCAGGGGTATAGACCAAACATCCATAGCTGGCCACAGCTCGAAGCCAATGTCTCCACTCTTCGCCAATGTGTGTTCACCCAAGCAGGTCGTCTGTCCAGCTTGAAAATAGGCCTTGCACCTTCTTGTACTTCGGTCGCAGATGGCACTTCTTTCTGGTCCAAGCAACAACGCGTTTCCACGCGTCAGCGTTCTTTGTGCCATTTGCATCTCGTGCTCCGTCGAGACCCTATCCTACCAGACCCGGCGCTTCCTGCGTGTAGTCGTCCTTGTGACTGTTGCCGGTAATCCTCAAGACCTTCTTGAGCCAGCCGCCTTCCTTGGGCCTCCCACCGGCTTGTGCACCACCGCGACCTCTTCTTCGTCCCACCAGCGGATCCAAGATTGATGGCTTTGGTGGCCATTCCTCATCTGCTTTCCACCCGGCCACAAGTGCTCGTGTCATGTCTTTGAGATTGATCGGCACGCTAGGTGTCGTTGATTGCACGACGACCTTCGAGTAGATGTGATGATATGTGCTTTCTTTGATCTCGGCTCGTATTTCGTTGTCGGCATTGATAAGCGGTGGCGCGATCGGCACGTATGGGATCAAATCTTCGTCTTGGATCAATGCTTCGGGGTCCGTGGCTGACGGGGATGACTCTGTCGATTGTGCTTCAGTGGATTGTGCCTCTGCCGTGGAGCTTGTTGCTGTCTCGGGCATCGATGTCGGGGCGCTTTTAGAAGAATCTGCATCGAGTGCTTTGCCATGCCACACTGTTTCGGTCGTCGAGGGCTCGCCGTTGGTCTCCGATGGTGCCGCAGATGCTGGGCTTGCAGGACTCGACCTTGTCTTCTCAGCTTTCATCTGCATGACCCTGGCCTTTAGACGTTCGCGGGTCGGATATTCATACGGTGAATTCGGCGACGTATCCGACGGATCGAGTCTCTTAAACCTCACAGCTCTATCGTGAATGTAGCTCTTCTGATCAGATAGTCTCGGCGCAAGCACAGCTCCAGTCCACGCATTCCGTCGCGCTTCAAAATATCGCAACCCTTCGTTTTCTTTCAATTCGTTCACGTAGCCCTGCCTTCGTGCTTCGAGGCGTCGCCATCGGATGCTGACCTCACCGGCCGCGGCATCTGCCGTCTGTTGCACAGATTCGGGCGATTCGTACTTAAAGTCGGGCGCTTCGACGCCATCGTTCTTTTCGGCGGTCAGTCGTTCGTCCTCCGCTCGGTCTGAGTCTGGCTCGCTGCCAGGGTCTCGCTCAAGGAACAGCGTGTCGTCGTGGATTCGTGACGTCCATGCATTTCGAGGTAAGTCCGGATTGTTCGTGTGGTCTGCGGCATTTGGAAGGTCGCCACACGGCCGTTCTTTGTCGTTCCGCTCGGACTCGGGCGTCTTCGGCAAGGGCCAGTCCCAGTCGTTCCTAATGTGCTTTCTAATCTCCTTGCGAGTGTCGGCAGCAATGATCTTGAGCCTAGTCGACTTTTTCAGGGCTTTTAACCGACTCGACGCCGGCGAATGTGAGTTGCCGTCTGTCGCCGACTCGGGTGGTGTCTCTGGATCATTCGGCTCGTGGTTGGGACTGAGTGGCGAGCTTCGGTTGAGAGACTGCCCGCCGTGAGAAGCGCTCCCAACATTTACCGGTTCTGGCTTTTTGTCCGAACTTCTAGCCATGTAAACCGTCACAGATGTTGTTAATAATTGGTGTCAATGATGGTGGTTGGATATCAGGCTGGAGGCCTGCTTGTGTGCCCTGTGGGCGTCTCCGCACACGACCAACCGGGACAGCGCGTGCACAACAAAAAGCTCTGTGAAAAGCTGGAGAAGCCAGAGGGCGATGTAAGATTCGGAATCACAACGATGGAAACGCCAACAACGAGGCAAAGGGGTATATGACAAGAATGCTGCTCGGTGAAAGTGCGCGCTGCTGACTGACATATGGCGGAGGTGGACGAGGGCGAAATGGTCTTCACGCTGGCCTGCACTTTCCGCGAGCTGATTGGCGGAAAGTGTAGATTTGGGCCACTTACGTCGAGATCGCCCTCGAGCTTTCCCGCCTCTACAAACATCGTTCACGACATGAAGGCAAGCATTACTTGCATCGGACCAGCAGTTGACCGGCTCGTTGGCGCCAGCATAACCTCACGTGTACCAGAGTCCCGTGCGTTCCTTGCTCGCTGGTCCAAGGCGGCTGTGCAAATGCCGTGGCGCACGCACGGATGTGAACACCGCTGAACATCTTTGAACCACGACCAAGTCACCGATCGCAGACGATAGCTGGTAAATTACGCTACACTCATGCACTATAGTCACCTCTGCCGATAACCATCGAGGCAGATCTGGGAGTAATACTTTAAGCAGGAAAGCAGGAGCCGAAGCTCTCACACCACGACATTTGCACACCCGCCTTGGATCGGTCAGCCTCGTTCCCCGTGAAGACCTAAATACTGTGAGGTTCGACTTCCATGTTAGATCTCCAAGTAGTTCCTCAGCCTTCTCCAGCACTCCTCGTCATTACCACCCTTGACAGTACTGTCGACCTCGAAGAACTTGACACACGGCGTCAACACCCTGGGAAACCATATTGTAGGATCCAGCACTGCGTCGAGGACATGATCCGCAGCATGCGCATTCGCAAAGTCTGCATAAAGATCGTTTTGATAATCATATTCTCGACCTCTGAACCTGCAGAACCCCAGGATTTCATCCCATCGGAGCAAGTCAAGGAAGAAAGCGGGTTCCTCGCGCATGATATCGTTCATCTGCTGTGATTTCTTTGCTAGCACGGCGAGGTTCTGAAGCCAGAACGCGTGAACGAACACATAACGAAACCTCAATGGTTTGAGCAGAGTGAAACATTCGAGGATCTCGACCCAAGTCTCGTAAATGTCATCTTTCCCATCCAAAATTTCATTGACCAAGTTATGTAGGTATTTGGCGACGTTGATCGCTACCAGTGTCGATGAACATCGGACCTTCAGGCGCCATTTGTCGGCCAAAATAAGGAAGTGTGTCCAGTCTAGGATTGACTTTCCTAAGTGCGCGGGATTGTCTGGGATTCCTCTGAATAGCCAAATGACAAACATTCGAAACGTATCAGGACCCTCGTCGGGTAGAAGCATTGTTTTGGTTTCGGTCTCCTTGTAGCCTCCAGCGAGAGCGCTCCTGAAGAATGGGGCTTCAGCCAAATGTGCAAGCGGCAGTTTGAAGCTTTCCGCATCATTTCCGACCAGGAAAAGCACCATCTCGCCGTGTTGGCTGAAACCTCGCAATATGTTGTCCAGTTCGAAATCTGGCCCACTCAGGTCGCATTTGAAGCTGGTTCCTCGTCAGTAAGTGGAATGATTGTTATCAGAGTAGGAAAGGTCGGATGACGCACTTGACCATGATAGCTTCCTGGTGCAATTTCTCGAGGCGTAGGTGAAGCGCTGAGGAAATGTGGTCGTCGCTTCCGCGGTGACAGGCTCCAAGGGAGGCACATTAGCTGGGATGGACACTGAGAGTAGCAGCTCATGAAAAATTCGAACAGGCACATCAAAAATTCCTCTGAACCTCGCGAGGAAGCCACGCCGGACGCGCCTTCCCCTTCCGCCACTTCAGTCTCAGTCCAGGACATTTCAGCTGCGACAGATGAGGATCTGAACTACTTATGATGTCTAGGCACTTACCATGCTGGTTGACATGCGGTGTGGCAATGAGTCTTCGAACCTGTGCTATCTGAAAAGCTTACAAGGCGGGCTAGCAGACGCCGTGGCGCACGTATTTTCAAAGGCAAAGCTCAGGCGACAAACGAGAATGACCCTCGAGAATAACCTTTGAGACAATCGACGTTCTCTGTCACCGCGAATTAACGACAACGAAGCTTGACTACGTGATTGATATGCGCATCAGTATTCTTCATCTTCGGTTTCAATTAATGTTCCTCAAGCCAGTTTGGTATTGCATTGCGGAGTTTCCTGCAAGTATCAAACCTTATCCCTGTATCAATCCAAGGGCTCAGTATGAGAGTTTGAACTGCTGATCAGATCCCGCCCAGAGCCTCAAAGCCATTCCGCCTACAATTAATGCTCACTCCAAGAGACCCCAATTGAATCCGGGCACCGTGCGCACGCACTGCGGCCTTCTTGGCAGAGTTTGTGAGAAGGCCCATCATATCCCTAGAAACGTTCTGAGCTCATCCCATTTCTCTTCGTCCTCTCCATCTTCCTGTCCGTTTGACCACCGTTGGAGAAACCTTGGGAAGGATCCAAAATTGTCCTCAGGAAACAAGACAGCTGACAAAATAATATCGGAAAGGGCAGCTCTTCACACAAGTGGATCTCCTTGACGTATCCGGCGTACATGCGGGGGCGATCGTCGGGGGGGTATCTGGTATGGCCCCCGTTGACGGCTTTGAGGGGTTTCGGATCGCCCCTGCGAACGAGAGAAGTCCAGCGAGTGAAGTCAGTGAAGAACTCCGGAGTTGCATTCATGAGATCCATGACTCCCTCGATGCTCGTGAGACCGGCAATGTTGAAGATTGCATTGACGAAAACGTATCGATATTTGTGTGGGCATGTTTGCAGATAACCTTCGCAGACTGGGCCCCAATCGTACAGCATGTCATCGTCCCAATTGGTGGGGCTTGTAGCATTGCAAAGATGGCGCGCAACACCATCGGCGAGCTGCGGAAGACACATTCTGTCAGCCATCATCATGACATTTATCCAGGTGACAATTGATGCGTGGTGCTCCTCGGGCTCCTTAATGCCACGGTACAGCCAGGAGATGAAGATGGAGAAAGCATTGGGGTTCGCGTCGGTCAAAGTCAGAGCCTTAGTCGTGGATTCTGCAAAATTCCCGTCGAATGCTTTTGCGAAGTGAGGAACAGCGAGTGCGTGGTTTAGTGGTATCTGGAAGACAACCTCGTTTGGTCCGACATGGAACGTTGCCATTTCGACACTGCCTTTCACACCAGCCCCCAAAACGCTCTCTGGAATGCCAGGCTCCTCCAACTCGACGGTGAAGACGACCGCATTGTCGTAGCTGTAAGTGGTCATGGCTGCGAGTAGAACCTTGGATTCGTGTCGGCGTGATCGTGATGTGAGTTGCTTGCCGTTAGTGGAAGCAGATGTCAAGAATCCTATGCTCTTAGATCATACATAGGAGAAAAGGGCTTTGAAAGCACAGCTGGCGACTTCACTATAAGCACAAAGAAAACAGAGACTCACTATCACTGCTAGTGGCTGGGTGAATGCCAGGCAAATTTGGAGTTTCGGATGACTTGGATACCTTCACCACATGAGACGTTTTGATTGGTTCCGACTCACGTCAATCATCAGCACTGGGGCTCAGTCGCCTCGAAGGACGAGTGAAGCGACCTGAAGCAGCACTCATTCTCATAAGACCTGCGACTGCACGAACACACCGACAGCTTTGATCCGTACTCAGAATCAACTCGGGGAAGTCATGCAGCTGGTAAACCCAATTATGTACATTTTGTGGTCCAGATTGACTTTCGCGCTTGAAGTAATGTCTTCGTAAACGTAATTACTGGTTTGTTCACCCCTCTCTATCAATATTCTCAGCTTTGTCACGAATTTTGTCATTGTCAGTCATTATCATCAGTTCCCGGAGCGCCGCTACCTTGCGGCTCGGCTTCGATAACGCGCAAAGACTTCGAGCGGATCATTTATTCATCCGTTCCTGAATCAATGCCGAGCAAGACTTGAGCTCCGCATGTCCACACGCCGTGGACTGGCCGAGTATAGTAGTCCTCCTCAAAGTACAGGAGTGTAGATCTGAATCTGATCGAACAGCCCGACGCATACTCGTCGCGCGCTCGTCAGGACTGTCGCCGCTCCCACGATGCGAAATCGTTCCCATGGTGGTCTTGGCTCTTTGCCCGTCTGGCCGTATCTACCCGTCCAAGTTTGCCCAGCACCTTCGAAAACACCAGGTCAAGTATTGGGACTCATCTCCTGACATTTGCCCGGACTTGCTGCCTTGACCGTTTTGATGCATGAGATTCACTTCTACGGGTCATGGGATCGCTGACGTTGGATCAACCCCAGCCTGAGCGGTGTGTCTTTCACGTTTCCTTGCACCAGGTCGGCTATCAAGCCAACGAGGCGCTCAGAATGATGCCTTGGACACACGTCTACTTTCGTGACACGATGCAAGGACCGAGTGAGACTTCCTTCTGCCGACAGACTTGAAGCTTCGTACAATTCCCCACAGCCCACCGGCCGGCTGCTAGTCGATGACGCCGTTTCCCTTGATGTCAATCCAGATATGGATGATCTGCATTCACGATCGAGGAGGACATTCAATATCGTCCCAGCTATCTTGATGTATCGGCCCAACTTCAGCTTGATCGAACTAGAGGGACACCATGATGGGCCGGATATGTTGGTTCTCTTCGTTCCTACATCCCATCCGCTCCAATCCAGAAACGTCTCGTAACGACGACAGACATTTCCCTCAATCCCATCTCGCAAGCTGACTGCGGCTGAACATCATCGACTGCGATCGATGTTCGGGTTTGGATTCTTGATTTCATCTGTTTTGGAGTCAACGTTGGTTCGACCGTTGAACCTTCCCAACGATATTTGCCTGCGTAGCTATGTATTTTAGCTGCATCCCTTTTTGCTTTCTTGCACGTACATGAAACCCGTGACATTCATGAGCTTTTGTCTTAATGCGTGCAAGCGAGGCGTTCGTCATTCCGCTCCACTATTTGTAATTGATTTCAGTCCTTCCGACGCGGTCACCATGTGCTCCAGAGTCGGGGCTGTCTTCCTCTACCTTTCCCTCTGTTTACAATTCATCTCGGCGACATATACTAATACCTCCACGCTCATAAATCCGCAAGTTAAATCCAGCGGCAGTCTCAAACGCGGCATCTCCTTCGCAGACCAAGGTCAAGCTTCCGCCAGCAGGTTCCTCTCCGCCCCCCGCGCCAACTGGTTCTACAACTGGTCGCCCGACCCCCTCAACCTGAGTCTCCCCGCCGACAAATAATTCGTCCCCATGCTCTGGACCTCCCTCCCCAATTGGGACCAATGGCACCAAGACCGCTGGCACCAAGCCATGGCATCCAGCTCCGCCAGATACATACTGGCTTCAACGAACCAGACCAGCCGCGGGACGTCGGCAGCACCGACATGTCGCCTTCCGACGCCGCCACCGCATGGCGCGAGACCATGAACCCTCTGGCCGGTAGATTCCTCCTCGGCTCTCCCGGCGTGTCCAGCGCGCACATGTCCTGGATGATCGAATTCCTCGAGCTCTGTCCGGACTGCCACGTCGACTTCTTCGCCGCGCACTTTTACGGCGACTGCGTCAACCCCCCTCGGTTTTCGGGGTTAACCTCGAGCTGTTCCGCGACAACGTCGTCCGCGACTCGGGGAAACCGCTGTGGGTCACAGAACTCGGCCCGTATGACTGTGTGAGCCACGATCAGAGGAGGGATTGGATCTATAACGCGGTCAGGTGGCTGGATGCGCAGGACTGGATTGAGCGGTATGCGTATCATGGGAATGTGGGTGGCGGCACTTGTGATGCGGAGGGTGGGGGGTTTGAGGCTTGTGATGGCGGTTGGACTTGTGAGGCAAGGGCGTATCTGGATCCGATGGGTGTGGCGGATGGGGAGGCGTTGAGGGATCCTCGGTCATATGATCAGGCGGGTTGTTAGGTGCCAGAAGAAAGAGTGGTGCTATCACGCTGGGAATATTTATTTCAGCGAATCATACATGATCTGAACGCTTATGAATGTAATTTCGCCGAACACCTTTGTGGGACTTCCTTTAGACAGATAGTCGTCAAATCAGTCATGTCACGGAGATTGTAGATCAAAGCACCAATTTCGAGGCAAAGCGCAAGACATGTGCATTGAGCGACAATACGGTCGCCGAACAAGGGTATATGGGAATCTCAAAACAATCCAAGCTCAAACAAATCCAGCTTCCCAGCTTCCTATATTCAGCCATTCCATTCCATCCGATTGCATTGCAGACGTCGCAGTACGTATCCTATCAAAGTCATTTCCAGAACTCCTACGTCATTCTTCCACATTTTTCAGATTCAATCCGTATGTAGCGTGTCGAAGACCCTGTTTAGATAGAGGCATCTCCAGGAGGCGCGCCCCTGACTTTGCCGTTCTCCTGGTACTTGGCCTTGCGCTCCTTGTCAGCCAGGGCAGCCTTTTGCGCTGCAGTTGGGGCCTTGGCTCTGTTGCTGAGATGAAAGTTAGCCAACACGTTCCAGCCAGGACAATCTCACGAGTACTCACATGAACAGCCTCGCGGTGAAACTGATAATCATCATCGCTGTCCAACTCGGCATCATGCCAACAACGAAAAAGACGTATCCCAGAGGCACGTTGAGTCCCAACCTAGCCAGCTGCCCACTGAACGGGTGCCGACTAAACAGATCCTCATACGACAAGACGTGACCCCGGTTCTTGTACTCGTCTTTCTTGCGATACAGATCCGTGATGTCGCCCGGCGCGACCGTCGTGCGATTCAACCCCACGACCCAAATCTCGCGATACGTCTCAACCTGTACCGTGCGCAAGTCATCCTCGCTCAACGGCGTCTCGACCTCGACTTTATCCGCGCCGACAGTGACCTTCTTCGTCGACCCGGGCTCGGCCGCGCTCTTGCTCGTCGCAATCGTGACTTCGGGCTCCACCCACCAGACGGTGCCCGGGTATGCGCCCCAAGTCGCGCACAACAGCCTGTTGTTCTCGCAGTCGATCCACCCGAGCGACGGGCTCTTGGAGTCGGTGCGCGCGGCAGCCGAAGCGGTCGTCCAGGCGGCGTCGAGGCGCGCGCACGACGAGTTGTGGGTGCCGCAGGTCGCGTTGCCGCCCGTCACCAGGATCAGCCAGGGCTTGTTGCGGTTGGTGTTTAGCTCGGCAGCCCAGTTTGCGGCGGTCAGGTTGGTGATGGACTTGGCGCGCGACGAGGCGCCGAAGCTGGTGGGGATGCTGCCCGGTGTGTTGGGGATGTAGCCGGCGATCGATGAGCAGAGATTGTGAAACTGGGAGCTGAAGGGGATTTGGAATGGCTCGGCTGCTGCGAGGGGGAGCAGCAGGGCTGCGGTGGGGAGGAGGCGCATGTTGTTGTAATGCGGGGGGTCGATTAGGGATTAGCGATTAGGTGTGTCTCGTATATATGACTATCGGCGTAGCCAGGTGAGACGGTATGGATAGAGATAGAGATAGAATGAAGAAGGATGTGGATGGAAACAGTCGAGATAGAGGAGAAATTTGGCCGCGGCGCGAACGTGAAATGAGCTCGAGGCTAGGCTGGTTAGTCCCGAGTTCCCGTCATCTTTTCTCTGGACCGCGACGCCAGCGCCAGCGAGCAACATGGAAAACCGTGTGCACGTGCAAATCGAGGCAAATCCGGGGTCCTTGGAACGCGCTGATCTACACCCCCTTTGGGCTGTATTTGATTTGATTCGCTGAGAGCGTCTCTCAGCTGAAGACTTGGGTAAACACATCTTCCACAGTATGGGAACTGGTGTGTTTACGCGAATGAGGTTGTTGATTCGAACCAACTATTGTACACAATGTTGCTCTCGTAAACGCAAGGCTTGCTGGCGTGGTCTTCGCCAAAGACTGCAATCCCTGTCAGGGGCAGCTTCAGTCACGGGCCTTCGCATCCTCAAGACAGACACCGGTGGAGGCTGACTGTACAAGATCCAAATTCCAGTCGAGAAACAATGTACCATTGCAATTCATACAGTCATAAACGTTCGTTATTCTCACATCCTGCGGGTATCAAGTAAAGCCATTTTCAAGCTCGCGACTTCGCTTTCTTTGAGGTCTGTCTTGCGGCAGTTTGTGCAAATGCCTCCTCGGGTGGCTCTTCCATCGGCTTCCTCTTCTTTCCTTTCGACTTTGGCGCATACTTGGCCTCTAGGTCGTCCAGGAAAGTGGCCGAGCGACTTTGCTGTCGTTGCGCAATGATCGCGGCAAGATCCCCAAGCCCTCCGGGACCCGGTGCCGCAGCCTTTTTGTTGGCGTCTCGTTTGTTCTTTGAGGGTCGGTTCTTCCTTTGCCGCGGTGCTTCGTCTCCATCATCATCCTCATCGGTGCTTGCGTCACCTTCAACCTCAACGTCACCGTCGAAATTCTTCTTCCTTCTTGTTTTGCCATCGCTTCCGCCAATTCCAAGCTCTTTTGCGTGCTCTGCTGCTTCCTTCGACTCCCTTGTCGCCCGATCTAGTCGCGCCTGTCTCGACTTTCTACTTTCTTTCAAGAAAAGGTCATAGGCAGGTATCTCCTCGTTCTCAATTGCCTCTTTGAGGATCTCCTGGAAACGGTCCTCGTCGTCCAACGGGTTGCTCAACATTACATACTCGTAGATGGAGTTCATTCTCCCACCAGCCTGCTTATAAGCCTTCAGTAGATCCCTCTTTTCCTCTTCGGAGCGCTTGTACTGCTTCTGGAATTCGAGAATCCTTTCTGTTGTGATTTCTATGTATCGCGCTTTGAAGAAGTCCGACCAGTCGAAGTCTTCATCGTCGAGAGCACTTTCTGCTGTGCTACCTGTAGTGTCATATCGCTGGCGTCGCTTAGGATCGCTGAGCACGGCATAGGCGAAAGCAATCTTCTGGAAGCGTTGATGCGCCGCATCTCGATCTGACGGTGCAACCTTGTCAGGGTGGTTCTTGAGGGCGAGCTTCTTGTAGGCGGACCGAATCTCAGCGTCGGTGGCTTCAGAGGGGACGCTGAGCGTTTCGTAAGGGTCGAGCTCGGTATCTGGCTCATCTGGCCTGAAAGGGTCGCCTGACATGATGATACGATTGTCCGAAGGGCTCGAGGGAAGCTTGTTCGGCGGGACGGAGAGATGCTTGACACTGAAATTGGCACGCTTCAGCAATGATTCAACAAGCAGATTGTGAAAGTGGGAGAATGAGCCTCGACACGGTGCAGGCGCGGGAGACGCGCCGTGAGTACTGACGCTATGACGGAGCGTGACGCACGTGACCATTCTCGACTTCTTGAGCACCTGCTCCTTGACTGGATCAGTTTTGAATACAAGACTGACTGTTTTTACTCTGCCTTGGGCAGAACCATACTCTTCGAGAGCCTTAAGTGACACTGCGCTCGTTTGCTTCGCCCTGAAGTGGTCCAAGTCCTCTTGCACGTCAAATTTGTTGGTTTGCCGTATACGGCCTGCAGACTGCAATAGCCTGTTCCACCGCCAGACATGTATCTTTCGACATAACAGCCATGTGAGCCATGATTCGTATTTTCTATTCCTACTCACTCAGCCTCTATGACTATGGTCTTGGCTTTCTGCCTTGGAGCGCAGTATGATTCGTTTCGGCATTTCTCACAAGAACCTTATTTCCGACTAGGTAATTATTACTATCGTCAACCCCACGTGCCCTCGTCCTCAGCCCTATGAGACTGTTGTGTCTTTCACCGTCCAAAGCCGTGGTTTTCGAATAACTTTACGACTTCCTCAGCGCTTACTCGAGCAGAACTCGGTGTTTGTGGCGTGAAAACGGAAGCCAAGTCGAATGCGCTGGGCACTGCAACTCTTGAGGCATCATGTCGGACTAGGCTGATTTGTTCTTTCCGACTCTCAGCATGGGCTTACTAGACCTGATCGATGGGCAAATAAATTGTGGCAGCAGAGTTCAATCACCGCCAATAGCTGGGTGATGCATGCATCGACTACTCGGGCCTCATGCTCAGGATCCCACGGGATGCCGTTATCAGAAGAGTGGTGAGACCGCCTCATCAATGTCCAGAAAGAAAGCTGTTGAGGCGAATCTCTCTCAACAAGGCTCCACGTCACGTCACCCCTTTGGTCAGCTTCGTATATACCCGGCGCGTTCAGCTTTTTGCCCTCCTGCTCGGCCTACTCCTTCATGTGACCTTCAGCCAGAATCCCGCCGTAAGCTGATCATTGAAATGGCCATATAAGCCAGAAAACACACTCAATTCGCCATCAGCAATGCATGAAGCCGCTTAAGGGTGACCTCGTTACGGTCAGCTCAAGGCACACTTTCATTTCGCTGCCTGGTAGTGATGCTAATCAGCATCGTCGATGGTATCATCCTCCATGATGGCCGTCAGTATCCGAGCGAGTCGTATCATTCACGAAGTTTGGACTGTCCGGGTGACGCTTGTCAGCGCCTCGTCGTACCAATGAGCAGCTCACAGGGTTTTCTTTGGCGAGAACAGCACGTATAAGAGACAGCCGAAGTACTCAGTCTTTTACCATCATTCCACAGACAAGACGGAACATCAACAGTCACCAACCAATAAACATATCTGCAGCCATGTCTCTTCAAATTCGACTCGTCAACGACCACCCGTCCTCCAACATCATCTGCTACGTTCAGGGCAATGCCATCAACAACGGAAACCAACCTGTTTTCATCCGCGACGACGGGTCCTCTCTCTACTTCCCAAGTCTCCCTGACGTCCCGGACCAGCCACAGGCCCTTGAACAGAATGTAGAGATCAACCTGGGAGGGCCCGGTGGCAAACGTACTGTCACAATCCCGCACATCGACAGTGGCCGTATCTGGTTTGTCCTCGACAACAGACTCGAGTTCGCCAGAGTCAACAGTGGCGGCACGGTACGAACTGTTCAGCCCGACTTCCTGGCCGCCGCAGATCCCAACTTTGACAGAAATTGGAGCTTCGTCGAGTTCACGTTCAACACCGCGAATTTGTTCGCGAATGTGACGTACGTCGACTTCGTCGGCATTCCGAGTTCAATCAGCACGGACGGAAGCAAGGGCCCTCAAAAAGTTCCTGGCCTTCCAGTTAACGGTTTTGACCAGATCCGAACCAAGCTGCAGGATCAAGCTGGCAAGGACCAGCTGCCGTGGGGCTCCCTGATCCAGAACAATCTGCGTATCCTCGCCCCTGCTCGCGCTATAACGTTCAACGGCGGTGGTTTTGAGGGCTACTACGAACCATACGTCGACGAAACCTATGCTCGATACGCTGGCGAAGATCTCACCGTCAATACGCAGAACCCAACATTTGGCGACCGCACCGGCCGTGTTGTCAACAACATCCTCGACTTCGGCGACGGAGCCAGCTTTGGGAAGCCCAGCACCCGCGACATCTTTGACAACACTACCGGTCCCTTTGCCGATGGCAACGAGCTCCAGGAAGTGATTCGCACGCGTCTTGCTGCAGCATTCACCCGCAGCACGATCTTGGAGCGCAACGTGCAGCCGAACGGTGCTGGCCCGCAAGATTACTATCAGCGTGACCCCACGAATTATTATGCCAAGTTTGTGCACGAGGTCAGTCTCGAGGGAAGAGGCTATGCTTTTCCTTTCGATGATGTGAACCCCGATGGCGGTGCTGACCAGGGTGGTGTGCTCATTGAGCCGCAACCAAGCCTGTTTACTGTGAGCATTGGTGGCGCAAGTGCTGGTACTTCGACAGTGCGGAAGTAGGTGCGATCAAGGCATGATCGCGGCCTTGTGCTTCAGGATTGGGACTTTCGTCCGTTCTGAACTTTGAGGGGAGAGAAGTCGTTGTGGTCATTCGTTCTTAAGCCAGCGCTTGGTCGTTGATAGCGTTTCCATTCCTTATATCGTGCGTCGAGTATCACTGAGATATTATTACAATTATAGCTACAGCGATGTCTTACTGGTCTTGCTCGCATAGTCACTCGCGCCGTGCCGCCCACCCTGCGTGCTTGTTGGGAGCGCACATGCCTGGCATGACATGCATCTCCGCACGGGCCATTCCTTCTTCGTGAACGTCACATGGAGTGCGAGCAACTTAAACCTCCTGTAGTAACATCAATCACGATCGTGTTTCCCCGACTACAGCTTTATGTACTGCTCTGCAAAAGCAAACAAGCAGAACAGCAACTTTGCCATTCCGGACCTCTGGTGGGTTTACCAGCCTTAGTGACGGATACATTACATGGAGCTCCGGCATGAACGTGGAGGCATTCGCCCTGAAGTTTTCGCGCAAAGCCTTCCCTCTACAAAGGCTCTACTTCCTTCACCTTTCCTTGCTTCGAGTAAAGACATCCATTGAGTTGAACGGCACCGCCGTCGAGTCTTACACTGATCTTCGCTAACCATCCTGCTGTGGAAGAGCTGTCTCTGGGAACACAGAATGAATCTCGCTAGCGTGGATGGAGGCCGTCGACGAGAACCCTGGAGTACTCGGCTTCACGTGCTGCATGTATCCTTTCTAGCTATATTAGCGCCTCTTCATAACGATGCCCTTGCTGTTTCCACTCAAGCCAGACTGGATCCCCGCACTGCCGAAATCACACACCGAGATCTGTGCGCCAACGATAGTGTGTGGTCATGTGCATGAACTTCTGCAGACTGAGCACTGTTGACTGGGTATATGCTCAATTCCACGTCAATTGGGGTCGAGCTTGACGACTTGTCTGCGGGCCAGAAGCCGTGACTTGCTTTCTGAAGCGGTACTGGCAAGCCAAACCAAGGTCGAATCTTGCACGTATGGGTGATTTCTGCTTCCTTCGCTCTTCACAATATTGACTATCACATGCGTTTATAGATCACTCTCCTCGCCCGGGACCCGATACAAGGCGATATCATGTCTACTCCGAGCAAGGATGCCAATACTTTCCAGTTCTCAACTCTGGACTGGGAGAACTACCTCGATCACCGCCCACCCTATCCGGACAAACTATACAAGCTAATTTTGGCCTACCATGCGACTAATGGCGGCCAACTTACCAGTGCTCTTGACGTTGGTGCTGGAGTCGGCGTCGTGACTTCAAAGCTGCTTCCGCACTTCGATCACGTAACCCTTTCGGATCCCAACGAACCCTATCTTGCAAAAGCACGCAAGTTTAATCGTGACACCGATCCAAGCAAGTTATCTTTCTTGCAAGCAAAGCTTGAAGACTTGACTGCAGACGCACTGCCTACTGGCAAGGTTGACTTGATCGTAGCAGCCACGTGTATTCACTGGGTGGATACCAATGAAGTCACGAGAGCTGCGGCGAGACTGTTGAAGTCTGGTGGTACGTTTGCGGGTTGGACGTATGGAGCCCCCGTCATGCTCTACAAACCGCAAGTTGGAGGAAATGACCAGGACAGCGAGCATACTGAGGACACTTCGCTCACCACCGCCAACCCCAAAAACGCTTCTCAGAGGCCGGCGCCGAAGAGACATCAGAGGGTCAATCTTCCAGTCCAAGAAGCTGTTCGGCTCGTCGAAGCGTGTTGGCTTGACCTCTACGAAGACAACATAGGATCTCTCCACGGCGAGCAAAGCTTTGCCGCAAAGGCTAACTCACGATACGATTGCGTACCATTCGACCCTCAAAATTGGAAAGACGTTGTCCGTCTTCAGGACCTGAAGTTGCCACTATTCAGCCGGCGGTATCCCACCGCGAAGAGTGCCGTAAAGCCCAGAGAAAGAACAGTCGTGCTGGAGGAGCAGGGGCAGGATCTGTACGGGGTCAAGTTGACGACCGGCATAATCAGCAAGGAAGGCACATTTGAGGATTGGAAGAACACGATGTGCAGTTGGCTCGAACTCTTGAAATTGGACGTTGTCGCGAGTGAGGAGATTGAACAGGTGAGGTTGGCGATGGAAGAAGACGGGCTGGACCGAGTGAGAATGGAGTGGCCGTTCGCGCTAATCATGGGGAGCAGACGTTGAAAGGTATGTGGTGCTTGGGTCGAAGTATTGCGGCCAGACACCAGCGGTCGGTAGCTGCCAATCACTTCATGTGGCTGGAAGTCAGAGGCCCATGATTACTCTAAAGATTGTATAGTGGTTTCTGAGGCCGGCGTCGGTCATAAATGAGTCCTACAGCCGCAGTTGTTCGATACACACCGTCCTCGCGGATCGAGGAGTCAGCAAAGTCGTAACTTTGCAATGCCTGCGGGCGATGACTTAAAGACGACATTCTCGAAGACCATATGGTGGTGTACGCGGCTGAACTTCGCGAAGCTTCTGAGCGGCGAGAGGTTTTACATTGACTCGTTCCGTGACGGCATCCTATGTCAATTTATAGGTACGAATGTCTTTCAATGATATGACACCAAGCTTTCTGCGCAGTTCAAATTGAACGACTGGGCCAGATGTTGCGACTACAAATGAGCGTCCGTACTGGGCAGCTCGTCCGGAATGAAACTCAAAGCGATCAGCGACCGCTTTGCAGGTCTTCCAGGACACTTAATTTTACAAGATCTACCCTCGACAATTTAGAGAGTCATGCCTGAACCCTGGGTGGAGGTGACGGTGCACGACTTCTTCACTCCCTAACCTGTCCGAGAAGCGAGATTGTACCATGTCTGAGCCATTCTGGGCAACTGGGACGATGACAAGCGTCGAATCATTTTGAATCACCTTAAGGATGTCATGAAGCCTGGATGCTCGAAGATCTTGGTCAATAATTTCGCCATTCCCGTTAGGAGCGCGTCCGCGTTTGCGACACATTGCGACTTCATGCTATGGCTGGTGCCGGCGCCGGTGAGCGTACTGGAAGCATTGGCGAGAGCTGATAGCGTCGGTTGAACCTCCAGTTGACCACATCTGGACTAGACAACCGACATCTGAGAGCGTGAATGAAATCAGCTGTCCCTTGGCCGACTACCCAGAGTCAGTTCTGCCGTAGTATATTACAATCAATGATCTCGAGTTGTCACTGGCCCGTGGTGCCGTGAGAATAGACCTCAGATTAGCTTCCGCTTGCCATCATGGCCGCTCTTCATGCATGTGGAGTTGGCAAAGTAAGATGCCGTTGTTTCTGGCGAAAATGAAGCTGTCAGAGTTCGTTCGGCCCAATCTTGCTCCGCGCCGGTCCAGCCAGGAAATGTAGAATGGCCCTCTGTATACCCCTAATTCTCCCCTGAGCATGTCAGCTAAATTGAGGGGGCAATCCACATAATCCTACCGAAGCCCCAGCTATCGTCACCACACCCGAGACCTCTGATTCAGCACGTTGTCAGGAAATTTTTGGTCCCCAAGAACGAATAGACTTCCTGTTGATGAATCAGCCATGCCTCAGCCACCTCAAGTCCCACCCCTTTTCACTACCAAGAAGCAGAAGATTCTTTCGGCTCTTGCCGTCCCCGATGATCTCTACACAGACCTCTCCCCAAAAGGCTCCGTAGACGAAGGTCTAAAAGACCTCATCCATGAAATCAACTCAATCGACGGCTTCGTAACCACGAGCAGCTGTGCAGGCAGGATCAGCGTGTTTTTCGAGGGTCGGAAAAGGCTACCGTCCAAGCCGAAACATGACGTTGCAGATGCCGACAGTCATGAAGTGCGTGAGAATGGCGACGATGGGGAAGATGGCGTCGAAGGTGGCGAGGTGACAGGTCCCACGGCCGTACCTGGCGGTAAAGGAATGGGAGGGCAATGGCTGTTCGTCTCGCATGACCCGGTGAAGATGCCAAAGTACCCGCTTGATATGATCGAGCTATTCGGTCTGCGACCTTCGTCTCACGACAGTATCAGCATTCCTTCCGATGAGGGCGGGATGGTGCGCCGTCTTGTGCGATTCCAGTTTGAGCCTATGGTAAGTCTCCAATACCTTTTACAAGTTCACAAAGCAAGTCCATGCAGCTCGCCTCCGGTCGCTTGACAGCCACCGGCCGAAGCATATTCCTTTCTGTACTGTTGGTGTCTCTGCCTATGTACGTGTTCGTTTCTCTATGTATCTCATTCATCTGTTTTCTCATCCAGTCTTACATTGCCTAGATCCTTCACGTACAAACCGCGTCTCTCCACCACGCCTCCCTCATCCTCGCCGCCGCTCTGAACGCCGGATTCCGCGAATCTGGAGTCCAATCTCTCAAGTCCCTCCAAGACCCAAATGCGTTTCCCATGGTCGCGGTCCGGACCGCTGGCCTCGGCCTCAGTTCCATCGTCGGGTATTTGGACGAGCCCATCGCCAATGACGGTGACGCGAGTGTCTCGAACCAAAGTGGGCCCGAAAGTGTAGTTAGCGAAGAGTACTTGTCGATGCTGTTGCAGCTTGGAAATGAGAGGTTCGTGGAGAATCAGGAGAGAATCGAGAGATTTCGGGTACAGTTGAGGAAGGTGATGGAGCGGGGGGCTGAGAAGGAGAAGGAGAGTCAGGGCTGGGAGGATGCCGATGTCAGGAAACGGAGACTGCGGAAAGAAGGCCTGGCGAGGAAGGCGAAGTTGCAAGAGGAGCAGGAACGGCAAAAGTCGACCATTGGAGAAGTCCTAAATGGCCAAGGTGAGGAAATCGGGTTGGGTCTTTTACCTGAGGAATGAGCAGGCAACTTACTCCGTGCTGCATATTGGGGACACGATGCAAGCGGGCGGACTCAGGCTCCATCGTTGCTATCTGGCAGGGCTTTCGAAGCCCACGACGCGAATTGCGACACATTCGTGTCTCTGGAGTAACGATGAAACGAATATGATCATTACTTTTATCGACTGCGAGGACGCTCATCTTTGAGAACGTTATTTGCTACGAAACTACAGGGTATCGCGAAATGCCGTCGTCTTGGACATCGTGAGACCAGACGAGGTCATCAAAGCCAACGGTGCCATCACTGTCGTCAAACTGATCATAGCGACGAACTTGTTTCAACTCAGAAAAATCCAAGGAAACTGAAAAAGTCATCGAAGTCATCGAAATCAACGAGCTCAGCGACCTCCGCGAATTCAGCCTATCGCCTTCAACCAGGTCATTGCCACAAAGGAAAACAGTGAAATCGTGAGACCTCGTCGATTTAACGCACATCATCGAGAGTCGGCCACATCGAGACTCTGTAGACGCAGCGATTTCGGCAGATTTGACGATCTGGAATATCAATCAGTCGCATCATTATTGCGACATCCATAGAACACTTGCCAGTTCAGGCAATTATCAGTATAGGCCCCAGCCTCGCTAATTGTTGTGGGTTCTTCGATGTCATGGAATTCGTCCAAGTCATTGATCCCTCATAGCCGCTTCATACGTCGCGGTCAACGAAGTCATCGACATCTTCGAACATATCGAATCTACTGAAATGCCCGGGCTCTTCAAAATCCATTCACGTCATTGACAACGTCGAATGTGTCACCAACGCTGAGGAAAACTGATGCAGTGCATCACCGCAAGCTGTTGGAGGAAATGTATGAGAATGGCGGAAACGCTGAATATATCAATTTATGCGACGCTCAATGCAAAAGAACCATCGCAACCGACCTCTAGACTGTTATACAAATTTTGACGGCTTCCCCATTTTTTCGAACGCCCCTCAACTCTTGGCCTTGGGCGCAATCATGAGTTCGGGACGGACATGCTTGTCAAATTCCTCCTCACTCAGCGCCTTGAGCTCCATTGCGCTTTGCTTGAGCGTCAAGCCCTTCTTGTGAGCGTTCTTGGCGACCTTGGAGGCCATGTCGTAGCCGATGACGGGGTTCAGGCAGGTAACAAGCATAAGACTGCAACCAGGGTTAGCTGAGATCAAACATGCTCGAGTGTTAGCCGCGCTTACCTCTCGTTCAATAGCTGGGAGATACGGTCCTCGTTCGCGACGATGCCTTCCACCATGTTGACACGGAAGCTAGTCATTCCATCGGCCAGGATCCGTACGCTGTGAAGCAAGTTCCTAATCATGACTGGCTTGAAGACGTTCAATTCGAACTGGCCGCTCATGCCCGCGGCGGTCACAGCGGCCTGGTTCCCGATGACCTGCGTGCAGACCATCGTCAGAGCCTCGGCTTGCGTGGGGTTGACTTTTCCAGGCATGATGCTAGAACCGGGTTCATTCTCAGGCAAGCTCAGCTCTCCGAGACCGCAACGAGGCCCGGATCCGAGGTATCGGATGTCGTTGGCGATCTTAAACAGCGAGGCCGCGAGCGTATTCAGCGCACCGTGGGCTTCGACGATGGCGTCGTGAGCGGCCAGGGACTCAAACTTGTTCGGTGCGGTCTGGAACTGCGTGCCGGTCATCCTGGTCACTTCCTCAGCGATACCCTCGGCGAAGCCCTGGAAGGTGTTGATTCCGGTTCCGACAGCCGTTCCACCCTGCGCCAGGTATCGTAGACGGGGAAGCGTGTCCTTGACGCGGTCAATGCCGTTTGTCAGCTGCATGGTGTAGCCTGAAAATTCCTGACCGAGAGTTAGGGGCGTGGCGTCCTGTAAGTGCGTTCGTCCGATCTTGATGATGTCCTTGAACTCGTCGCTCTTCTTCTGTAGGGCGTCGCGAAGGGCGGAAAGGCTGGGGATGAGGGTGTTCTCGAGTTCGAGAACGGCGGAGATATGCATGACGGTGGGGAAGGTGTCATTGGAGGATGCGGACATGTTGACGTGGTCGTTGGGGTGGACGGGCTTCTTGGATCCCATTGTTCCGCCAAGGATCTCGATGGCGCGGTTCGAGATGACTTCGTTGGCGTTCATGTTGGATTGCGTGCCGGAGCCGGTCTGCCAGACGACGAGTGGGAAGTGGTCGTCCAGTTTTCCGCTGGCCACCTCGGATGCTGCCTGTTGAATCGCCTGTCCGATCTTAGGGTCTGTTTCCATGTCTTAGCTCTTGCTTATCTTTCCGGATTGCCGGTGGTATATACCGAGACCAAACTTCATGTTGACGGTTGCAGCGGCGCCCTTGAGGATGCCGAAGGCTCGGACGATAGGTGGAGGCATGCGATCTTGCGGCTGGTTGATCTTGAAGTTCTCCAGCGACCTGGTCATACAGCGTCAATGCCCGTTTCATCCCAAGGTGTATGTTCTCAATCCGTACCGCTCCGTTTGAGCTCCCCAGTACCTGTCCGAAGGTACCTGCTCCCGTCAGTCCTGCTCGTCCACATGCCTCATGCCTTTCAGTGTACCTGGATCTCGCCAAACGCATCGCTCTCGGTTCTCGTGTTTGCCGCCTGCCCGGTGTCAGCGTTGTCTCCATGAACAGCCCGTGACAGCATCCGTCGTATCACCAACCATTGTCGAACTGGACGAAAACGAGCGTATGCCAATTGCGCTAGTCGTTCGCGAAGAGATGTGCCGTATCAAGGAAGAGCTAGTAGGAGAAGAGCTCCAGGAGCTTGTGCGGGGAGCTCTGCTGGTCAAGCTTGTGCATGACCGGGCCGGCCGAGGCAAAGCCTGCAACCGGGCAGCGCGGGACGTAGCTTGACGCAGCATTGGACAATGATGTGACGTCTAAAGACAGGAAGAGAAAAGGAGAAAGGGTCCAGAGGTCGTTTCTATGTCTATGTGATCTGAAGTGTCGAGTGAAGTTCTGCTTGTCGAACAAAATTATTTTCTGTTTGCTGGCTCCGTCGACCCGGACGCGCCCGGATGGAATAATTAATTCTGAGGCGGCCGAGCATCGCCAGCAGCTTGGCTTACATAACATCGGCCGATTTCTCCCGGCCTGCACGTCTCCCGGCTTGGTTTCCTGCTGCGACCGCGGGCGTACATGTAACGTGTCAGCTTAGTCTTTGCCTCACTCTACCATTAATGCAGAGCCATGGACACGTCACGTCGAGAGCGGCGCAAAGTTGAGCATGAGAGATTATGTATTGTTCTGGGCCATGTGTCAAGGAAGCGGCATGCATTTACGTACGTGCAGCCTAGAATGAGAGGCCATCTCGTATGTTGAAGCCAGCGAGGCACCACCCTGAGTCTTGAACGCCATCTAGATGCGAACTCGTCTGCTCATGTGGTCAATCTCCTGCTGCAACGACGCCATCAAGTCGGTGATGCCACTCTCGGCAAACACCTGGATCGTCATCTGCCTGTCCGTCCTAGGCTCTGGGCTTCTTAGACTTTCCGCAAGCGATCGTATCGTGTTCCGTGAGTCGTTGTGGCGGACGTTGAGTGCACTAACCTCTGGGTCTGTACGAATCGGAGTGTCCAGAAATGGTGTGAATGGACTCTCGAGCCCAATCCATGGTTCATTGGAACGGGTCAGCGGCGACGCGGGTGGAGTCATGAGCGATGAGGTCGAATCTATGCTGGGCCGTCGACCATCGTCGAGCTCGGGTATATCCTCAGGCACTTTCTGGAGTGGTGAAGACGACTTCGGCGTGGGTAGGGCCGGCATGTCCTTCAGCTCTGCGCTGTTGACAGCATAGTCTGACAAGAACA
This sequence comes from Cyanodermella asteris, assembly GCA_900618795.1. Taxonomy (NCBI): domain Eukaryota; kingdom Fungi; phylum Ascomycota; class Lecanoromycetes; order Ostropales; family Stictidaceae; genus Cyanodermella; species Cyanodermella asteris. Next base: position 119,557 of record UYJD01000012.1, read on the forward strand.
ACTTTGCAGTCACAGGCGTCAACACTCGAGGCGTCTTGACCTGATATCTCTGGGGGCTCGGTGTGCGTCGCACAGGCAGGGGTGCGACAGTCAACCTATCGGTGCTGTGCCAGGCAAGTTTCTTCTGGATCCTCTTGCGTTTGTGTTCGTTCTGCTGCATTTCCCTTTTCCATTTGCGGATCTTGTCGTCGATGTCGGCAAGGGCCTCTTCCTTCCCAGGGCTCATTGGCCCACTGCCAGAACTAGTCGATTGGTCGTCAATATACACAGAAGAAATAGACATGTTGTCATCAGGAAAGTCATTAAAAAGGCGCGAGCGCGCCACGTGCAAAGCTTGGTGGTGACGCTTGGCTTCGGAGCACTGCGCCTCCAGTACGCGCAACTCGGCGCTAAGGTCATTGATTTTATCTTGTTCGTCGGCTTGGATGCGCAGCATCGTATTTCGTGATTGGGGCCTTGCGTCATCTATTGGTGATGGCCGTATCTGGGGTTGTGAATCGGGTCGTGACAACTCAGTGTCTTCTTTCTTGGCTTTCTTGGCTGTTTTGGGGCTTGACTCCCGGATTTTGACGGCGCCGATGTTGTCAAGAGCCATCTTCTTGACCATCTCCCGTCGCACATCCGACTTGGATCTGCTTAAGCTGCTGGCATCCTTCTTCTTGATGCCGCTGTCGACCTTCTTCATGACGTCAGTAGGCTTCCGCCCGTCCTTGTCGGCTCCTGAGGATTGCCTTTTCAGACTTCTTGAGAGTGACGAGTTCCTCGTGACGGGCGCCGTTCGCAAGGCGTTCGACTCCTGCCTGGGAACCTTGATGATCGGTACGGCACTGATGCCGAGACCGGTGAGACCGAGGGGTGGTGGCGGCGGAGGCCTAGCTGGTGGAGGTCCTGGTCTTGCTAGTGGGCTCAGTGTCCGCTCTAGGGGGGAGGCACCAGATGCGGCCAGTGATATCTTGTTCATGGGCGACATTACCACGGGCGCCGATGACGAAGATGACAGTGAAGAGACGGACGAACTAGGGGTATGCGAGTTTGAAGAGATAGTCGGAACAGGAGGCGCTGCTTCGGTCAAGCTCGAGAAATCAGTTCCGGCAGCAGGATTATATTTGCTGACTGGTCGAGGAAGTGTGCCTTTTGGGCAGCTTGGTGGTAAGGCCGAATAAGATTTTGTCCGCGTCAATCGACGAGAGGCTCGACTGGAAAGATCTGGCGTTATGGCCATAGCGGGCCCTGGGGTTTTCGGTGGAGGTGGTGGAGGCATCCTGGGAATCAGAACCTTCGCTCCATTAATCATTATGGTAGTCCGGCTACCCGTCGAGGCCTCGCTCAGTCGACGACCGATGTCCGGCATCATGCTTTCCGGAAGCAGCACTGAAGAAGCACGAGACGACGACACACCCGCCAGGTGAGGAGTAAGGAGGTTTGCGAGAGTGATATCAGCCAGCATATTGGAGGGTAGCATTGGCGGTGCTGCAGAATCAGGTGAAGCTGTGATAGTGTCAGGTTGCAATGCGGGTGGAACGGAGGCAGAAGAGTCCACTATAGGCGAGCCAGTCGATCTGGGAGGCGCAGGCGGATGTCTGGTAGGTGTCTCTAGCATCTCAAACTCAATGCCATCGACAAATCGTTCATGCAAACGGGTTGTATCCCATGGACTTGGACTGCTGGGTGTCTCTGGCGAGTCGACGGGAGTGCGCAGCTTGAAGGTAGTAGTGACTGAAAGAGGCGACGCAGCAGCCGATACAGATGTACCGATAGAGAACATTTCATTCTTGGTGCTGACTTCGGGAATCACAGATAGTTGCTGGGCGCTGGTCATGGCTGCGGCGTAGTCGGCTGCCTCACGTTGTTGCAATCGGGTCGGATCTGAAGGCCGTGTCAGTCGCCCTTGTAGCTGACGTTGTTGTGGACCGTTATTGAGGCCTGTTCTTGGCTCGACTTCCACCTTCTCCACCTTCTCCACCTTCGTGGCACGATTTGCAAGGAGAATGGCCGCAGGTATGTCGGGCACACGCGGTACGCTGTCTGAAATCTCGATGCTGTCCTGAGTTTTGCTTCGCTTTGCCGACGGTCTTGCGGCTCTACTAGGTCCAGGGGTGTGGCCGGTTGTGCTACGCGCACTGCCTGCTGTACTCTCCTTCAGTGAGCTGCTCCGAGGTAGGTGGTGGGGTTGTCTAGGTGAGAGCCGTGGTGGAGTTACCGGATTCTGGCGGAGACCGTCTCTGGGTACCAGGAGCTTGAGTCCATCCTGCTGTTCGTTCATGGTGGTGCTATTACCTAGACCCCCAGATCCTTCTTGCTGTATATCTGTCATGGTGGTGACGACCGCCGGCATTGGGTTTTTCGCGCCGTCGCTATCTGCTCGTTTGCGGCAGAGGCGTCGGCCACCTGGTATGTTGTTCCGCCACCCGAGAGAGCTGGACCTGGCAAAGCCCAAACCGGCCGGCGGTTCTTGAGGCTGCCATTCGGTTGAGTCGTCGGACATTCCAAGAGCATGACAGACGCAATAACAGAGAAACAGGACTTACGGGGGAGACAAAACCGAGTATATAGCATGGGCAACATGCATCAAGGCGCGGTCATTAGCATTGGCTGCAACCGCATTGTTAGATCAACGTGACGTTCCTGGGGCATTGTTATGCAATTCCGCCCTCGACTGGGAGGCTAGAGTCTCAAGCAGGCTTGTTGCAGCCTACGTCTGAAGCGCGCCCTTCGAGAACCATTCTGCTTGCTGACGGCGTCAACGGGCAAGTCCTGGCGCTGCAAGGCCAGACCTTGCATACCTAGGGCGCCGAGGACAGTTCTGATTCGAGTTTGAATTGGTTGAGTTCCTGTCCGGGGAAGCTAGTCTGCGAGGGCTTTTTTCGAGGTTTAGGCCTGGGGCGAAACGACGGTAACACTGTTCGCCTGCACACCTCTGCGTTCGCTGGCCTCCTTCAGGCGAAGGCATGCAGATAAACTGTAGGAGCCGGACACAGATTGGCCTCATGCAATGAAACCGGCCATGCGGCGGGTCAGTCAGATCGATGATACGTGCAGTGTGTTTGCATCTCTGCCGTTCGTTGTAGTCCTGAAGGCTGACCGCGTGGTAGGATGGTCCCCCGTTCACATTAGGTGTTTCTCCCACACGGCAGCTTATCGTCGAAACGGGCGAGTTGCTCGACAGATCCTTCTATTGTAAGTATCGCGGCATCTGGTGTGCATGACAAGGGGCTAGACAGGAAAATGATATGCGTAGGACACGGACGAATCGCTGATGGGGGAGTGAATGCGGAATTGGTGCATGGTGAAACATGAGCTGTTTGAAGTCGACCCCGTCTCGGACGTGCAGGTTCCGAGTCCAGTCTGTTGTTACATCGACACCTCAGATACGCGAGAGTCTGACGAACGCAGGTAGCATCCCTCCTGCCGGCTGGTCGTAATCATCAAGCAAATCATTATTGCGCAAGACGGTCAGGATCAGGCGAAGACAAGATCTTACCTCCATCAGTGCAGCCGGACGCAACCCACCGTCGCCTTATCCTGACCGGAGAGCAGACGCACATGCAAGCTGTACACCGGCTCGGCTGTGCTGCTTGAGGCTCGACCTGCCGATGCCGGCTCTCCTGTATCAGCCTTGAGATGCGCCAAATTAGGGAAAACGGGGGCGGTACGAGGCTCGCAAATTGTCTTGGGTGGCGCCCTGAGTATTGCTTACTAAGCGTTGGAACCTCACCTCCAAGAAGCTTTGTGAAGCTTCAATCGCCTCACATTCCAACGTGCCGGCCCTACACCATCTCGCCCTTTTGACAATGTAGGTACCACAGGACAATGGTCGAGATCTTCTCCCTACGTCCAGCACTCAGCTGCTCCGACTGGATCTCTCCAGCGTCTAGGCTTTGTGCTCTCCCAGCTTAAAACCCTGCGAACGTATTAGGAGCATCCCCATCATGTTCACAGCTGTCCTAAAACTTAAATGTTTACTACCTAGCCTTTCAGATGCTGACAGCGGTCTTCTGTTGCAAGACCCAGAGAAGTGGAAAGCACCAGCGAGGTCAACCCATCCTGGTAAGCGGCCGCTCTCAAGGGCCATCCGGGTCTGATAAGTGGTCGTTATCGCACCTGGTCTGTGGTGCAGCTTTGTATCACCCTAGCATGTTTCCTCTTCTCGCATCCTTGAGCAGCATTATTTCAGTTGAAGCCGTGTCTCCATCGGCAATGTTCGCTCGGATCAGCAGAAGCAAGCGTTTCGCATTTGGCGCTGCGGCGACCTCTCGAGCGGCCGAAGAGGAAGAATCCCTGGCAGGATTAATCGGCCACCGCGTCATACAGGCTATGATTAAAACACGTGGTTGTCAGGCTCTGTTCGATATGCGGAAAATGTCCGGACTTGCGAGCGTGCGTCTCAGTTCGGCACTCCGGAGCCGACTCAGCTCAGTCCATGAAAAGGCGTGGTCCTATGCTTTCTCCTCAAATAAGCACCCCCACCCCAGGGCATATTTTGATCAGAGCGGGACGTATGATCTGGGGGTTGATCGTACTGACGGCATAATCGCCACCACTTCCCACGCCGGTAAAAGAGAAGCCGATGGCACAGCGATTATATTTTGCTTTTGGCTGCCACCAATGTGTCGTGTGGCTGTTTGAAAGTCTGGCGAACCTTCCAACCAGGTTCATTGAGTGTTTGTGGCCCACATGTCCGTCCTGAGAAGTCGCGGCAGGCAATGCGCTTGTCTCTCCTTCTTTCGGGTATTCTTTCACACACACGCACACACCTTCTACAGTCAGAGCGCTGGGTACCCTGGGAGTGATGTCGAAAATTTGTGCTGCCCAGCCCCCCTGCTGGTGACATCTCGCTGCTAGACGGATTCTAGGGCTCCCTTGAGCTACCATGTCGTTCGATCTGTTCGCATTGGAAAATATCTGCCCCATAAGATCTTGCGTTGCGTGATATCGGCAGGCAGTTCCAGCCTCGCATCTTATTGTTGAACAGCAGCTTCCTGTAATTAACGAGGCAGGCGGGCTTCCACCTGTGAAGTGCCCACGAGCCTCTCGATCTTGGTCCGACTTTGAGCTGGAAACATCCGCACGTCTACAGGACCCGGTCTGGCCAGTCATGCTGCAGTGATCACATGGGTGGGCATATCCACATAACATGTCTTGCCCCATCTCGATGCGCTATGCTGATAGTGGCGATATGAAATTAGTGGCTGGCAGCTCAGTTTCTCGTGTCAGGACGCTTGGCGAAAACTTGAATCGGAGAATGTGCTTGGCAATTCAGGTGCAACCAAATGGGACAATACATTCTCGTTCCCGAATCTCAAGATATGTCTTGGACAGTCGTTTCGGTTGCTGACAAGTTGGCGAAGCTCAGGCCGTACTGATGGCGACTGTCATGGTTTCGCTTCTGGTAGTTCGGACACGGACGTCAAGCCAGCGAGCTGTAACCCGAGGATCAACCTTTGGCAGCCACGGCGCTCGATCTTCGAGCAAATCACAGCCGCATGGCTTGGATTGACAGGCGGATCTCCCTATCGATAAGCATCACCGTCCCAACGTCGACTTTGAGACAAGCGTTTCGGAATCAGCTTCCAGTCTAACATCTCCACACTTCTCTGCGCATCGCTTATGCCCTGATCGTGGACTCAACCAGATTCTCCCGACATGCGCTAAGCATTGATAGGCAATTACCAGCTTTGAAATCATCATCAAAGCCCCAAACACCAACCTGCACGTCCTTCTATCAAGGTATGCCCGCGACGAAGGATCGGATCTACCAGCCATAGACGTAATGTGGGGGATTGTGGTGTGTCGATGGAATGTGATCATCGAGGATCTCTCTGGTGGAGGTATCGCCGGCGGGACTTGATAGGCCTTTGCCGCCAGCCGCCGGGCCTCGTTTCGGGCCAACCGCTTACCGCCCAAAATGTCTCGGCTGACTTCATATTCCAATACATAGAGGGGCGCCAGACCGTGAGGGGCATAGCCTTTCAATACTGGCCGGGGTCACTGGTGGCAAGTTGTCATTATCGAAGCCCGGTCCTGCCAGTATGCCTGTACGAATCCTGGTCGCTGGCGTCTGTGGTCTCCTGAGGCCCCGCTAACGAGCAAGTCACGCTTGTCTCCGCTTCAGATATTCGTTGCAAAAGTTTCCGGAGAACACTGATCATGTGAAGCCAGTAAAGCGACCGGCAGAAGAGCGTATCCCTGCTATGGCTTTTTCTCTGGCAGATGACCTCATTTTCGTCTCAGATGACCTGACTTCTTTTATTGTACTGACCCATGGGCGCCAGAAGCCGGGCACAATGATCAGAAGCGCCGGATTGCAGGGGAATCCAGACCTGATTTTGATGCGCTGCTGGCGAGGGGCTTGTTTCTCTTCGTATCAGAATGAATCAGGCTTCAGCCCAGCTGAGAACACCAAGTCACCGACAAACGGAGGTCTTCAACTGAAATGTTGGCTCGTGGCACGAAGAACCTTGATCCAGGATATGAAGCCATAGGGCGAATCACGGCTGTTGATGGATGCCGCGCGCCAAAGGACCTTCCTGTCAAACAATTTCCCCATCGATCGGAGTGCATCGGCGGACAAGGCAGAAATGAAGCAGAAACAAAAGTTGCATCAGTAATGTCAGTCACGACCCTTTGCAAGTTCGGGAACTGAAAGAAGCTCAATGTTGTTGCGATTTTGAGTTTCTTCGCAGTAGTCACCTGTTCCGTTTTTTCGTCCTGGTAATTTGTGCAATTCAGTCCATCAACACAAATGAGAGCTGCCAAGCTGCCAAGTCTTCTGATGAAATCTGTTCTCGTCCTTATTCAAGTTGTCCGTTTCTCACTTTGCCGACGTTCAGCAACTTTTGCGACAGCCTCAATTCTGGCCAGTTCTCGTGGCGCGAAAAGTTCAAATTCTCTCCTCGAGCTGTTCTCACGTGCAATGAGCATAAGTTTCTTGGGAGCATTGTCGAAGTCTTTCCGATTTGAGAAGCTTCGTACCGTCTGATTCCCAATGTACAATGTGCCCGATCAAGTCAACCAACTCGTGCCATCCGACCGTCCCACGAAAAGTCGCACGCGGAGCATCGCGATCACACGCAGGTCAACAGACTCCGGCGAAAGCGCCCTGTCCTGCCCACCGATGCTATATCATATGCCGCGGCGGACAGTAACATCGCGGCCAGCGTCGGGTAACAAGCACGTGATGGCGGAGGGCACATTCAACGTGTATAGCACTAACACAAACGCCCCAGATCATCCGAACAGGGCTGATGGCTTGTGCGGAGGATTTACCAACTGTTGCCTGGCTAAGCCATGAGTTGCGAGAAAATGCTGAGGGGAAACAAGCTCGAGTGTGACTTTTCAGCGCGACATGGTGCCGGTTGAAGGCTGTGTTAGGCACGCACTTTTGCAATCACGTTCAACGAAAAATCATCAACACATGAGAACCGGCGGTAGACGAGCGCGAAAAACCGATGATCCTTGGTTCTTGGCGGATAGCGAGCAATGGCGAACGAGGCTGGAGTGGGATTGAGTTGGAACGAGCAAGGCTGAGCCGAAATGAGTACGAGGTCAATGAGAAAATAATCGCTCAATCCGGATCGGGAGAGCAGTGCAAAATGAAAGCGCTGTCTCGGCCAGATGCGCCCGGCCCCGGGGAAGGATAACAGCGGCCAAGAGCACCGGGGCGAATGCCGCTGTCGTTGCCGCGGGGCGGAGTGCCCCGGCGGGCGGTTAGCGGCGATCAAGGCATCTTCTCGCTTCTTCTGGATCTTGGGGCGCTGCTGTCGTGCACTGCCACCACCTCGCTTCCATGCCATGGCCGCCACCACGCGGCATTCATAAGCTTTCCTCCTTCTCCGCCACTTTGTCGTTGCCCGTTTCGTACAAAGTCTGTGGCAGTGAGCTTTGTCCTGCTGAACTGATCTGCGCTCGCATGATTGACTGGCCGCAGGTATAAGACTCCCATCGCCGCGCTATCTTGGCTGGGTTCCGGTTCTTGAATTGTCAAGCATACCGACACTCTATCAACGGCGACTCCTTGGTTGAACAGATACCTGTGCCTTCCAGCTCGAGAAGAGGAGGCTACTGGGCCAACATCAATCACTCACACAACCTTCTACACATGTCCATCATGGCACAACAAGCAGTAGCGCCAGCTCCACTCTCCTCACGAACCTCCCCAACATCATCCAGTCCCCGACGCCTCTCCCGACACAACTCCCAAAACCTCTCCCTCGACCTCTCCAACCTCCCACCGCTAATAACACCCTCACCCCCAACCAACACCCTCCTAATCACAAACCTCCTCGACCCCACAATCTTCCATCCCGCCTCCCTCGCCACGATCCGTGAATCAATTTCCCGAACTCAACCCCTTTACTCCTTCTCCCCCCTCAAATCTTTCCGCCGCATAATCATCTCCTTCTACACTACCGACGCCGCAATCCTAGTCCGGCAAAACCTTGACGGCGAAACCATCCTCGGACACAGGGTCCGAATATTCTTCGGCGCCGAGACGCCCATTACGGATGCGGATCAGAAAGACCGGCATCTGGAGCCGCCGTCCGCGGGCAAGCAGTTCTTTATAAGTCCGCCGCCGAGCCCGCCGCATGGCTGGGAGATGAGGAATGAGGATCCGCCAAATAAGGATGTGCATGCGGATGACCTGGCGGAGGCGCTGAGCAAGCTCAAGTCAAAGTCGAACAACTGGTACGGACAAGAGACCGCGGGGATGGAAGCTGATCAGATTACGCCGGTGAGCCCAGCGAGGACGGAGGGCGGAGGGGATTGGGCGGACAGGAGGAAGCGGAGTGGAAGTACGACCATTGTGTATCACCCGGAACACCATGGAGACAGTCCTGCGTTGCCGGCGGTGATGGTGGAGGATACGACGGGAGAGGATGAGCTGGGCGCTGGAGATAAGAAGATCATGGCTCATACGGCTCGGCCGCCGACGGAGCTTATGGAGCATTGATGCTGCTCAGGATGGCAGTCAAAGCTCTTGGTGCCTTGCAATTGGGTGTTGAGGCGCAGGGCATTGCATTTTCGGTCGGTCGACTTTGATGGTGAAAATTGTGCACACATCGTGGTGCTGGCTCATGGTCTGGCGGTATCAGCCGCTGCAAGTAAGTCGGTCTGTTTCAAATAGCTTCAAATGGCAGCTTCAATTTCTCTTGTGAGGATGATCTACATGTTTGTCGTGTGATTTTGCCCCAGTCAGAGGATGCGCGTTGCAAACAAATACTATTGGCGGGTTTATTGTGCAGGCAAACGTAAAACTGAACTGTCTAGAAACACTACATCAATAGGTTCAGCCTCGGCTAATCCTAAGGAGAGCAAGCACTGACATCTCAATTTTCCTCGCCCTGATGAAACTTGAAGACATTCTGCGCCTATTAGTATGTAACGGTGCTTTGACGCGCAGCAATTGACTGCGCTTGAGACAATAGCACTTGGTTAGTGACAACTTTGAACCGTATGAACGGATCATAAGTACATTCACATTACGCTCGGCACGGAGGAACGACGACGGCATTTGACTTTGGTTCTACGGTACTGTTGTGGGAACCAACAATGCCTGGAGTCAGACCGCCGGTCAACGAAGCTCAGACCATACAGCACAAGCTCAGTCCGACTTCAAACCGCAGCTGCTCCAGCCCATACCCTAAATTCCAACTTCCAGTGGATTACTGCCGTTCAGCATGCGACTAGAACCACGCCTTGGCGCTTATCACTCCAGCAGAGGTCACAGTTCCGGACCGTGTCCTTCGGCGGCAAGCTGCTCGCCTCCTCTCCAGTGGTGAATCTGAGGCAACGTCTCTATAGAAATCAGTCTCTTCCCCAGATGGCAGCCTCCCTTTATGTGAATGGGCCTGCCAACGCCATTGACCTGCTTCCTAAGCCGGCTTCCTCTCCGATTCTGTGACGCAGCATCGTGATGTGACTCCTTCCAGACTCTCAAATTTTCCGATCTTTCTTTTTCTCTCGCTTTTATTCTAAGGTCTGAACTTCACAGCTGATGCGTCCCTTATAGCTCTACTCCCAACTTCGACATCCAGAATTTCGGGACGTGATGGCCCGCAATTTGCCCCAGGAGATATGGAACAAAATCGCCCTTGAGATCCGAGGTGCCGAACCCCTCGGATGGCAAAACGATCTCGCAGGCATGCTGGTCGCCAACAAAAGCTTACGGGAAGCCGCTCTTGACGCTTGGTTCGTCAGCACCCCACATCTTGGTGACGGTGTATCGTCCCGTCAACAGTACCTGAGGAGGACCGCCGACCATCCGATTCATTCCAAGCGCGTCCGATCGGTGACCGTGCGGAGCAGCGTGACCGGCTTCTTCAACCTGTCTTGCGAGAAGGGAATCTGTCTCTTGGGGGACAAGTCTGGCTTCCACAAAAAGTGGTCCGAAGAGCGTTACAGCGAATTGACGCAGGTCTTCTCCCGATTGCCGGGGTTGAGAGAGATTGTCTTTGTTCAGGCGAGTGAGCACTGTACAGAAGATGTGCCGTTTTGGAGTCAGCTGGTCGTTGCTTGTCCTCAGGTGTCCAGGGTCGAGTATCTTTCCGAGCAGGCTTCGTTTCGCCCCAGCAAGCTGGACCTGTGTATGAATAGCGCAATCTTGAGGGAGCTCCGAATTCATTGTGCGTGGAGCGGCCCTCTCAATCTTGAGGACTTCCGAAACTTGACGGCCCTTCGATCTCTCTCCATCGCACCGAAACATCATCTTTGGGAGGGACAAAACTACACTGACCCCCAATCTACAAGCCTTCGTCTTGGTCCTACCTTATTTCCGACTCTGTTGACCCTCGAAGTGCGCGACGTGGAAATTGAAGCAGACGACTTCGAATCCTGACTGAGACAAGAACATGCTCCAACACTGCGATCAATAAAACTGAGCAACATCGTCGTCAAAGCAGGCTTCTGGCGACAAATCTTCCGTGCGATCACCGACCGCAACAGTCTAACGGCTGTGCGCTGCGAGAACATGCACTACCACCACCTCGACGAGCCATCGCCCCGCCGCTTCAAACTCTTCGAAGGCCAAAACGACCATTACGGCGGGACCGTGTCCGTCTTTCAAGAGAAGCAACTCTCATCTCTGCACTGGGAGGACCTGCACCACATGGGGGACATGCTCCGAGCGCTACGGCACCGCAACAAGAAGGGTTACGTCAATGTGCAAAAAGCCACCACTTTCGCGTCTGGAATCGTGCCGTTCGAGAGCACGTTCATTGATCTCGCGCCCGCGGAGGAGATCGAGTCTGGGGTGGCTTGTTTCGGGACCGGTCTGCGCGAAGATGAGTGGTGGATGGGGCATGAAGAGATTGCTACACCATTGTTCAATTTGAGTCCCGAAGCGTCGCGGGCGCAGTCGCCTGTCATGGCTCGTGCTCGAGCGAGGTTTTCGAAGAAGCTGGACTTCGATGGGGTTTTGAGGAGGTTAACGGGGTCTTGGAATGCGCAAGGAGATATGATGGGAATGGGAGGGTGAAAAGGTTCGGATGGCGGATGACGACGGAAAAGTCATACTTTGGCTGGATCGGATGAAGAAAAATTATTGATTGTAAAGACGGCAGGTCGTCATTTGGCGTAGAACCTCGGCTCTATGAATCCTGGCATGAAGGATTATTTGATACGAAAATGTCAATCACCAACATTTCCTCGCATGAAAATGGGAAAATGGTAAGGAAGTTGACGAAGTGTCAGGATGGAACGCATCTACTCTCGAAGATTCTCCTCATTTAACGCGTTGATAACTGACCTTTGGGTCCGCTCTTTGCATCTGAAAAGTTCTCGCAAGTCGGTGGTGAAATGCCGGAACGTTCAATTGTGGGACCGCTTGCTGGCGCTTCGCGCGGGAAGCAAATCACCTCATCTCGGCTTTCAGCCGCGCAAGCAGGCAGCATCCGCGCGGTCTCCCCGCGAAGCCGCACGTAATACATCGTAAACACGAAAAACACTCGGCTACCGGGCCTCAGCTGGCAGTTTGTGAGTCATGGCTGGGTTTCGGCCGAGCTGAACGCATCAAATGAGGCCTAGCTCGGATTCTTAGCTTGGTTTTTAAGGTTACACAGATCTTATCTGATCCGCTTGCTGATCTAATCTGATGGAAAGATACGCAGAGATATATGGCATCCCTTCTCTTCCCTTTTCCCTGATGTCGTGTTAATGATCTCTTCGTTGTCCTTGCACCCACCCTTCAGCTTGCAGTATTTGTTCTTGAGCCGTTCCCAGGGATTTTATTCCATCAGACTTTTTCCACAAGTTACGAGCGAAGCCATGGCTTCAAGCGACACCAAAGAGGACCCTGCAGATGTCCAGCCTACTTTTCCAGCCCCGAGAGGCGCAACAGAGTGCCTCACCATACAACCCGAAGCACCAACCCAGCCAGACATCGAACTAGCTCAGCTCCCCCGAGACAAACTTTCCGATCCCTTCCTCGTAACCTTCTCTCGACCCCACGACCCCTGCAACCCCCTCGATTGGCCCTCGAGCCAGAAATGGGCCGTAACCGACGTCCTCTCCGCCACCGGCTTCATCCGCATCATGGTCTCCACGATAATGGCCCCCGCCCTCGCCACCATCAGCAGCGAACTCTCCATGACGCCCTCCGAATCCGCCATGGCGTTGTCCATCTACCTCCTCGCCGCCGCCTTCGGTCCGCTCGTCCTAGGCCCACTATCCGAAGTCTACGGACGGCAGAAGATCTTCCATGCGTCAAACCTCTGGTTCCTGGTCTGGAACGTGGCGTGCGGGTTCGCGAACACGAAGGGAGTGCTGATTGCGAGTCGTTTCATGGCGGGGTTCGGAGCGAGTGCGATTTATGCGCTTGCCGGGGGCGTGATGGGGGATGTTTGGAGGCCGGAGCAGAGGGGCAAATCGTTGGCTTGGTATCTTTTGATTCCGCTGCTGGGATCGGCGGTGGGCCCGATTATTGGGGGGTTCATGGCGGCGAGGACGACTTGGAGGTGGATGTTTTGGTCGACGTCCGCTTTCCAGGGCGTGATGATTTTGGTTTCCTTCCCGACGTTCAAAGAGACGTATGCACCGCTCATACTCAAGCGTCGGGCGGAGAAGTTGCGGGAGGAGACTGGGGATACTCGATATCAGACTGCGTTTGGGCGGTTGGATGAGCATACCTCTACTTCTGTGAAACTCGCTCGCAGTCTGAAGAGGCCACTGCGCATGTTGCTCACTCATCCCATCATTCAGTTGACGGCACTGCTGTCGGCCGTGTCGTATGGGACGCTGTACATTGTTCTCTCGACTTTCTCCGATCTCTGGATCTCACACTATGGCGAGTCCGTTGAGATCAGCGGCCTACATTACATCGCCATCGCACTCGGAGAAGTCATCGGCGCCCAAGTTTTGGGTCCACTTCTCGATCACACATGGCGACGCCTCAGGAAGGAAGCCGCACAATCCTCCGCCAACGCCGCAATGGAGCCAGAGCCCGAAGCTAGGATCCCATTGATGTACCCTGGCGTCGCACTCCTCACCCTCAGCTTCTTCTTCTACGGCTGGACCGCAGAGTATCGACTTCCCTGGATCGTCGTCGACATTGCGGTCTTTCTAGTTGCATTCGCAGGGCAAATGCAAGGTATCCCTCAACAGGCGTATGTCATTGACGCGTATGCGGGTCAATATACTTCGTCAGCGTTGGCGGCATCGCAATTTCTAAGGAGCTTGACAGCATTCTTGTTCCCCTTGTTTGGTCCGCAGATGTATGCTGCAATGGGGTATGATTGGGGCAACAGTATGCTGGGGTTTGTTTCGCTGGTTATTGGTCTTGTTGGGCCCACTGCTGTTTGGAGATATGGTAAGAGCATGAGGACAAAGGCGAGGATGTAGAGACATGATCGCAGTCTGAGGCAGTATGTGATAGATACCAACTTGGGACCGTGAGAGTGAAGCCCCTACCCGATCAAGCGTAGTTCGAGGCGTTAGGTTCACCCTCGTGTTGTCGACCTTCATGTCAGCCTGCGCGGCCTCGAGCCAGCACGATATAGTGTAGAACCCTTCCTCCCAAATCTATCCTTCATCTATGAAAGGCGATAGCCATCAATAGCGCTAAGCTATGGTGCGAAAATACTCCGTTCTCTAGTACCTGGCCTGCCCCGAGCGAGACGGGTTCGCGGCATTGTGTCCAAAGATCGAAGGTAGCGAGGACTTCTGGACAGGCAGCGCTTATCGCCAAACCCCATGGCAGCTCCTCAATGAAGGTGGTCCACGGTGGGCATGGCACTTACTCGCACATCTCACGCCGGAGGTCAGGTATTTGGAGGTGGCTTCAAGCAGCAAACAGCAACGAGTACTCGACCTTTCGATGATCGAACAGCTTCCTTTGGAGATTTCCCTTACCATTTTGCTAGATCCGTATATCAGTAGCGCTGATATCTTAGCCATTGGTCTATCGTCACTTGTCTTGTGGCCGTTGGTTCCTCGCTTCGCGCACGACTATTGTGTGCAAGCTGGGTCACCTTGGGTCCTGACGCCCAATGTTTGTATTCGTGCTTCTGTCAATCTGTGGGCGCAGCCGTACAACTCTGCACCACCAATATCGAACAAAGAGATGTAATCTATGATGCAACCTTCGACGACAAACTGCCCTGCCTCTAGCTACTCCAAGCAAGTGCAGAGCTGGCAGAACTTAATGGCTCGCTGTCTGGTCACACCGCACACGTGCTATAAGATCGGGAAGGGCGTCCCAAAAGGAGGTGCAACCAAAGTATTTCCTGCAAGAAAAATCGACGGCTACACGCTGTACGCGTCGATCCTGTAAAAATTGGTGGATATCGAAGATCAGATTTGGGATCAGCCCTGGCATCTAAGAAACCGTACCAAGGTGTTTTTCGTCAGTCTCGATCCCCAAAATGGCCAGCAGAGCACAGCAAAAACAGAGCCGCTGACAGAGTCGCTCCGATTGAATATGAAACGCTGAACTGTCGAGTCCGCTGACAGCAAATGCTCTTGCGCCGTGTCGGCCGAAGATACACTGCTCTATCACATCCTATGAGACTCGAGATACACCGATTCTGAGAGCAAGGATGGTGAAACTCGGCCAGGAGAGCCTGCGTCAAAGGACAACTCGGCTGGGGATTCGTTCAACATTGTTGAGCAAGACTATCATCCGAGAACAACGTCGCATGAGATCTGGTCCGATTGCATGACTGACGTTGAAAGGTTTTTTTTTTTGCAGAGAAGATTTGCGGTGTGCACTGAGAGCAGAGGTCGGGAAGGACCTGGGTGAAAGAAGGATGCCTCTAGCACCATCGAGGCCACGTAATGTAAGGCATTTTGCTTCGTTGGAGTACTCAACTGATCGTTTAGTGGCTGTATCAGATGTAGTTGCTTGCAATGAACGATAACTTCCGGCTTGCGTAGTCCTTTGTCTTGAAGCCGAGCACTACAGTATGCCCCTGAGATGTCGCCATGGTTCTCACCTTGAGCACAAAGACCCGCTCCTTCAAACTTGAGTGGAGGGCATGGCGGAGGTCTGCATTGGGGACAGCTGAGCTGGAAAGCTCACTAACAATGTGTCTATGCGATTTGCTAGTGAAGCCCGACGAGGTTGATTTATTTGTTATTACGGATATAAGCATACAAAAACGAGGTCCCGTACGGTCCCGACTCGTTGCAAAATTGTCTATAATGGTGTGCGAAGCGAAGAAGTATTCCGAACTGCTCAGGAGAGCTTAAGGACTGATTCATTTGAAGCTTGGAGCCAACATCCGCTTACCTAAGCGCGCTCCGGAACTTCCCGCTACCGAATCGCAAGCTCCGTCTCCGCCGAACATTTTCCTCGCGCATTCGCCATCGCCTCGAAGCTCACACGACCAGCTCCCCCCTTCTATATCCAGCATCTTTTACACCGAGCACAATCTCTCAAACCTTTTGACACCTCATAATGCGTCGCTCTGTCCTCCGTCAGCTTTCCTTCCGCACCAGCACTCCCCTGCGCCCATCCTCCAGCATCTACAACCGAGTACCCGCATCACGAACACCGCAGAGTTCCCTGACATCGCAGCTCTCGGCGCGAAGATGGTATGCTGACAGTGCCGCTGAGAAGGCGGAGGGAGAGGCGAAGGAGGGCAGCGATGCGCCGGCTGCGAGTGAGGTTGAGAAGGTGAAGGCGGAGCTCGAGGAGAAGAAGAAGGAGGTTTCCGATTTCAAGGTACGTTGGAGACGATCCACTGGAGACCGGTGAGCTGGACAATATGGCTATGGCTATGGGAAGTCGGCCTCGCTGTGATGTATACGCCACAGCGCTAAAGACTGGCCACTGCGTGCCGAAGCGACTCCCGTCTTCAACGCCCGACTCGAATCGAACAATGCCCAGCAAACAATTGGTCCGGCCTTTCTCAAACCCCGTACATTTATACTGACAATCCTACCAGGACAAATACCTCCGCTCCATCGCCGACTTCCGCAACCTCCAAGAACGCACCAAGCGCGAACAAGCCGCCGCCCGCGACTTCGCAATCACAAAATTCGCAAAAGACCTCGTTGAATCGATAGACAACCTCGACCGGGCGCTCGGCGTCGTGCCTGCCGAAGCGCTGGCGGATGGCGCCAACGTCGACAAGAACCTCAAGAACCTGCACGACGGGCTGAAGATGACTGAATCGGTGCTGATGAGCACGCTGGCCAAGCACGGGCTTGAGCGCTTCGATCCGAGCGTTGAGGGGGAGAAGTTCAACCCGAATAAGCATGATGCGCAGTTTATGAGTAAGGTGGAGGGAAAGGAGGATGGGACGGTCTTCGCGACGGTGCAGAAGGGGTTTGAGTTGAATGGTCGGGTGATTAGGGTGAGTGCCATTGCTAGGTATTGGGCCGATTGTGGTGGCGCGGTGCTAACTTTGTTCACAGGCTGCAAAGGTCGGCGTTGTCAAAAACTCATGAACGAGATGTGTTTGACGTTTAGCATATCACTGTTTTGGCGCCTTAGTGGGATGAACGTGTATAATATAGGAAGATTGGACGGCAACAAAAGCATCTGTGCCGGCATGGTGCCGGCCGCTTGTACGATATCACTCCCCTTCGAAGAGACCGCTTGTATAGAACTTCAAACGTTGATGCATGATGCAACTGGAAATATATGCCATTCGTGGCAGGTCTTTCGCCATATTGAGAAGCTTATATTTATGGAACTTAGAGCCAGACAATGCTTGCACATGCTGCGTGAAACTTCTGTGCGTTCTCGAGTGATCAGTCCATGTGCTTCATCCTGGCGGTGAAGAGTCGTTGCATTGCTCCATAGTCGGCAACGTCCCTCGCCAGCTCCATCGCACCGTCGCAGGCTTTCTTGCACACGTCATCTTGACAGACTCGATAAGCATCCACGGCGGTATTGAAAAGTGCCATAGCCAGCTGGCCCTTGTCGAAGCTGCGAAGAAGGTCTGCAAAGCCCATGATCACTTCAATCTGACCATCCATGCGCGTGCTATGTGTGTCATATTCGCGAATGGACTCAATTAGGCTCCGCGTGAGGCGTCTCTGAAAGATGATGTTATTCTGAGCGCCGGCTGAATTGAAGAGCTTGTTCAATGCTATGGCACACCATGCTGCCACAATGTTCTGGCCGTTTGCTTTTTCGGTGGCTTTCCAGATGATGGCATGGCATGCCTGGGCATGATCAACGTTCAACACAAGGTTCTGATGATCTCGTACAATACATCGCAGCAGATCGTCCGCAATCGTATAGCCACGACTGCTGTAGCCCAGCTCCAAGGTTGCATAGTGAAGGAAAGACATTATGATTCACCCAGTCAGATCGATGTCCCGCCAGGGATGAGCTTTTCTGGTTTTAGCCCCGAGCCAAACGGCATCCGGATCCTTTTCACAGGCTTGCCAATCAATACCAGGGTCGCTTTCCCTGGTGTGGGGTGTCAGGATAAAGCTTCGTATTGCACAGATTGCCAAGTTTGGATCCTTTCGATGCAGCCCGGCAATAGATTCCAAGTGTACTTCTAGATACTTAGGATCTAGTTCCTTTGAGGTCACACAGTCCGCAACTGCCTGCGAGACTTCTCTGTGGGTTGAAGACGCCTCGGCAAAGGTCGCTTCAAGCCTTAGTAGTGATATGGTCTCTGGAGGAATATCGGCGTCCTCAAGGCGCTGAATAAGGAGCCTAGTACTGCAGTCTGTATCCGATTTCGCTGTAAGCGGTAATGATGATATGGCCTCTGGAGCAACATCGGTATGTTCGAGGCGCTCAATACGAGGTGTCGTTGCGTCCAGCTCGTGGCTAGACCCATGTTAGATGTTTTGCTCGTCCACATCATTCTACGACTAGCTCACCTTGTTTCTAGGCGACAGCGAATGAGGCCCCAGAGCAGAGAGATCTTCCAGCTTTTGTTGGTAGGATGCTCGAAGCACTCAAGGACATCCGCTTGTCCAAACCAGAACGAAGCTTCTGAAAAGTCACAGGCTTCTCTGCGCTGAATCCCAATGCTCACCATCAGTTTTCCTAGCTGCTCGAGCTGATCTCCAGGCTCATTTTTGACTCGCATCAGTTCAGACAGCCAAGATCGGGCAGTGTCGAGACGATTTTCTTGCCAGGACTGCCAACCCCGTTCGTCAGCGGCCACTAAGGGAGACCTCTCAGCGTGCTTACTAAATGCATCCTCAATATCAAGTAGCGCCAGGTCAGGTCGGTGTCGTTCATGTCCTTTACGTAAGCTGCAGCTTTCTCGGCCAGCGTCTTAGCAATGTCAATGAGCCCGTTTGCTGTTTCAGTCAGAGCAGGATCATTGAGAGTAGTGAGTTCAGCTTACAGATACACAGCCGCGCACCTTTGCATAGGCTATGAGCAACAATGTTCATATCCTTGCTGCTGCGCTTGAGCTCTGCGCCGCTCCGCAGCGCGGCGTGCAGTAGAAGTGCAGCAAATGCCCGAACTTACGAACTCGTCAGAATAGGCGATAACGAGCAGGCATCGACAGACCTTGACATAGCAGCTGTTGGCTCTTTTCGGCATCCGATGAGTCGTTAATACAGGCATTCCACAAGCCAATTGCCACGGTGCCACATGTGGTGGCCTCTGATTTTGGCATGGACACGGAAGCAGCATCGCGAATGCTGTTCAACAGACGTGGGTTGATACCTTCGTACGGGTTGTTACCATCGCAATCTGGATATTTTAGTTCCGGGAGCTTCTTGGTAAGCCATGTAGCATATGCTGTTCTGGTCAGCCGTAGAATAAACGTAGTTCGGAAATCAGCTTACTCTTCAACATGTCCAACGATTGGGATGCTTTCGCTTCCATGCTGGCGTCGCGAGAGCTGCTCCGTTGTCGTTGCAGAATGTGTCGGAAGACATGTTCAACGTGCAACGCGTCAAAAGTCGCGAGGGCAGACTTAGTCCTGCTGTTGAGGCAGGCACGACCGCGGTCGACGGAAGGCACGACCAGTGGCCAGCAACGTCAGCCCGGCACAACCCCGCGAGTCGCTGTCATCATTCCTTTCTGGTCCTGTTACCGGCACGGCGGCCAGATGAATGCCTCCTAGAGCCAAGTCTATCGAGGCTTGATAGGTAGAAAGTTGCCAACAATCAGCGTGGGACTGTTCACAATTAGCAGAGCCCCGGCAGCTCGAATCGCTCCTCTTACATGTTATGTTCGTCTCGACGGACCGTGAACGAGAAGCAGCACGGGATCCCAGTATCGCGGTGGTGCGTGCCCGGGTTCTTCATTGCGCAGCTGGTGAGCATGCCTTTTCGCGCCCGGTCGAAGGCAATGGCATTGAAGCGCTCCCAATAGTTTACCAACGAGTCCTCGACCATGATTTCTTGTATCGAAATCTTACCATCCCGCAGCTTTTCCAGAGGAACGTCCACCAGCTGTGCCATCTCTTTGTTGCCACGAAAAATTTCCCCGGTTCGCCTCCAGCAGCACGCCGGTACTGCCATGCTGGCGAAGACGCGGTCATACTCCATCAGCGTTCTTTCGAACCACATCTCGACTAGGATCAATTCGACATCAGTGAGACGCTGCATGCGTTCGCGAAACTTCGGCCTGAATTTGTCAAGCTGTCGGAGGATGCGGTTCCTGTTCTGCGGTTGCATGTGCTCCTCCATGTACTTGTTGAGCCTTGCATACCCTCTGACATAGTTGAAAGGCTTCAGGAGACCTGCATCGTACTTTGCTTGAAGAAGCTTGTTGATACGAACTTCAGGAGCATCATTGCCAGTCGGATCTGCCGCGGTGAGGTAGTACTGTTCTTTTGCCTTGTCGTTTGGAACTGTGCTGGACGGTCTCGTGATGTTCTCGCCGCTTGCACCGGGTGGCAGCATAAGTGACGAATGACCCTGGCCATCCTGACCCGTTACTGCTGGCGTATTGCTGCCGAGAAGACCGAAGCCGAAGACGGCATCAGCATTTTCGTTTCCGAACACGTTGCCGTCCTCCAACAAGCTTGTGCTGAGGAAGTCGTTCATAAGGTTGAATTCATTGCCGACTTCAGGTGCGTTGAACATATAAGATGGATGAAGCGAATGCATATCGTGAAACTGATTTTGGAGTCCTGGAAGACCATCCCAGGCGACCGAGGCTATCAAACGTCAGTACATCGTCTGTGGCCCATCGACATCATCACCTACCTGATTGACCATTAACAGGAACGGGTGCTTTGATGGCAGTTCCAGCGCTTTGGTTGTGCTTGACCTGCTGATCTGCATTGATGGACTCTTTCATACTGTTTTGCGGGAGGTAGTCGGGCCCTGTCTGGCCTTGCGGCGGCGGAGGCAGATCTTGGGTCTCCGTTGTCGACGGCCCATTTTCGCTCGAGTTGGCAAGGCCGTCAACATCGCTTTGGGATATCGATTTCTTCTTGGTAGGTTCGCGAGGCTCATCGCGACACCAGTGGCCGATGTCGCGTTTAATACATCGCATGCATGGCCGATTCTGCAGCAATGTCAGTTGGAGTCGCGCATCCGCAAGATACCAAATGTGGACACACCGAGTCGCAGGTCATATGCTGTTATCATGTTAGCACAATATGCACATTGAACAAATGCAAATGCCAGTATCGCATTGTCATCTCACGTATAACTTACCGAACGCCGACAGTAAACGCACGCTGCATGCAGTGAACTCCGAATCAGCCAAGGTTCCTTCGCTCCCACGATAACTTCAAGCCTGAATCTCCCGATACTCGCACCCAAAGGTCGAGTCTCGAAAATAGTGCATGGATTCTTGTGCATGTACATACCTCGACTGACCTTCCTTCGCTTAGCTTTGGGTCCGCCGCTGCTGCCCTCGTCGGCCCTTCCATTTTCCTTGTTGTCGTCGTGCTCCGGGCTCTCCATCGTCGGCGTCGTCTCGCGCGGTTTGCCATTCCGGCTCGCATCCTGTGTCTCCGCGCCCGCCATGTTGTCTTCGGCCCTCGTGGCGCGCAGTCGCTGTCTTTACTACTGCTGCTGCGTGGTCTTGTCGGGAGAATAACCCGCAAATCCATGCGCGGGACAAGGTCAAGTTTCCAAAGCGGAGACGGGCTACGAGAAACTAGACCCTCCCCGACATCAGCCACCTAGCAAAACTCACGGTGTTTGAGGGGTTTTTTAAAAAAAATTCAACTCCAAATAACACACTCCGCTCCAGGGCGCGTAATAATGCGGCCTCATTTGATTCTTCTCGTACGTTAGAGCATTCGCGACGAGCATGTGCAAATTTGGAGGTTTTGCGCAAGCCAATAAAGTTGTTTGCCCGTCGCAAAACAAGTGCCCTTCTCTGGTTTCGTGTCGTGTCCTCGTTTTGGAGCTGATCCCGGGGGGGGAGACTGCTTAGCCGAGGCATCCCTTCCCCCCACCCCCCGGGAAAAGGCTCAGACTGCGATGCGAGGGAGGGAACGACTCCGCTCGACCGCTGGGAAGCGTAAAGTAGATTTGCTGATCAATTGAGATGATGAAGCTTGTTCTGAATTTCGATCGCAGCTTCATGCGCTTTGTCGAATTGATTGTGATGCTTATCTGGTTCATCTTGTCGTGACATGCGGGATTCAACAACACAAACACATCATGAATGTGATTTTCGTGCGTATGCAATAATGATTGTATGGAAGTCGTCAATTTCTAAGAGTTTGGAAGTTGAAATTCAACGTTTATCTTTGCCGCTTTGTGTGCATCCACAAGAAGGCGAACCACCATACTAGCGAGAAGAAATTATGAGCTCGGGTGGATCCCAGCTTACTTTCTTAGTGTTTGCCTTTGCAAAAACCCCATCATGATACAAGTACAAAAATTCTTCATTAATCATCGTATTGCCCTGTGCGTGCGCATGCCGAATCCCGAAACGCCTCTATGCTAACCCATCAAATCGAGTACCCGTACTCGTACGCGTTACCACCCAGTCCGCAGACCGATCAGTCGACCTTCAACATGCTCTCGACCAGATCACCCAACGGACCCCAAAAGTCCTTCCCACTAGCCAGCGAATGCTCATCAACAAACAAGACATAATGCTTAAAGCTAGTGTTCAAGTGCGGCTCCAAGCCCAGCTGGACAATGACGGGATAGTGATGGCAGTAAATGTGCGCGTACACGCGGTACAGCCGCTTGAAGATCTGTCGGATCAGGCTCGGGAACGTCTTGGGGAAGGAGACGCCGATTCGGCTGGGGAAGACGGCTTCGTTGTCGATGTTGCCTTGGACCCAGTTCATGAGGTGTTCAACGTAGTCGGGGGCGGACATTTTTGTGGGGCGTTTGTAAGATTCGCTGTCCTGCCAGAGGTATTCGAATCTGACATAGTTTGTTAGGGATGTGTTTGGTGGCCGCGAGGTGGGGATGGACTCACTCATCTGTTGCCTTCATCTCGGGGCATGATTGTGGGGAACAGAATTCTGTGATGGAGCCATACAGCAAATTGATCTGATTGTAAAAGTCCACGACTGCGAAGGTGTTAGTTCTTGGAGCGGGGGAACCGAGATCTGGATTTCTGCATACCATTGACGGCAAGCCATTCGTTCAGGTCTTCACCTTCTGGTAGCTTGACGACTTTTCGCAAACTGCCGCTGCCCAGAGTCGCTTCGGCGAATTGTCTGAGCTGATAAGTGCTGGTGCCCTTGCCGGCGTTTCGTGGTTTGAATGGTGCTCGTGTGCGAGAGTGGCTGTCAGCGTTGTCAGCACCTTCATTCTCGGACACACGATAGCCTTTCTTGATAGTGCCGCTGCCAGTCAAATCGCTCATGGTGGCAATGACAGCTATACATTAGGCTGCCAGCTTTCTGCAAGCCGACCATCTTATACGACACTGAAACACAAACAGATATGACGAGCACTCACATGGTTTGAATGAATGACGAAGCCATGGTGACTTCCTTTCGATACGTAACGGATTGTGGCCCTTCAAGTGATGAAGCAAGTTTGCTAGGGATTGTCGAACAGAGTAGATCAAACGGGAGGCAAATAAGTGCTCATACGCATCAACAAAAGCGGACGGATCGCTAAGGCGGTTTTCAAAAACAAGCTCAAAGATTTTCAATTGGGTGTGCGTGGCTTGCAAGGTGAACTGTACGAGAGTTTCCGCCGATGATGGTCTCGAAGGGAGGAGGCTCTTTCAGATGCTGAGCTGTGTTTTGTTTGGGAATGGGCCCCGTTGTCAGGCGGGACCCGTGGCTTGGCGGGCGCTCACATCATCACATGCTGTCTGTTTTGGGACTAGCGGCATCGTTTGGCTCTGCAGTGAACATGGCACTCTCTGAATTCGAGAATGGAACTGGTACTTGACCAAGGTGAATGTATGATATCTTCTATGAGGTGTTATCGCAGCTGCTGACATGGAAAGGAGCTTCGACAAGTCATCTGGCCGCTAGCTGGATCCTCATCACCCTCAACGGCGGAGGTCGGCGCAGTGCATTCGAGATCGAAGGACCCACGGAGCAAGTCAATACGGAGTTGTGCTTCAATTTCTGGCTGCATAACTCTTTTTTGATCTGGTCGAAGAGGATTCGCGACATCGTGGCTACGGATGCATCCCAGAAGGTGGACATTTCTGGACAGATCGAGCTACCAGTACTCATCACGAATCGCCAGACAGCCCGTGCAGCATGAGCCACGCACAAACATCGTGAAGCCTCTATCATCCTCCCGGCTCGCTCATTCAGACCGCGAGGCTGGCCCGGGAACACTCGAGCTCTCATAGTTGAAGCGTAGTCATCCGCGCTCAAGGTTGCCTTACCCCGCGCACGGATGTGCACCGTCCATCCGAAAGGGGTCACAGAGTATGAGTGTCCTCATCATCTTGTGTGTGATAGACTCCTCCACGAGGTCGCTCGACTGGCCAAGATCAAGTCATTCTGCTTTCGTAGGAACCGAGTTGGAAACTATCTAAGCAAGACCGACAACCGGCTGGTGTCTTGTCTGATTGTCTGATAACGCCTGTAGGCCGACATCTGACGGCCAACATGTAAGATTCTCAACGCATCACGTTGACGCCGCGAGCGTTTCAGCAGCTTAGATCTCTCAGGTTCCCTTCACTTGACCGTGCAGCGAAGCTCCCGCCGAGTATAACAGACATACACGTATTCTTCTTTGGCTGGAAAGGATCTGCGCCGGTAATAGCACTTCGACAATGGTAGGTTCCCCCTTTTTGTCCGAGGCAGATACTCTGGTCAATGCAGGTGGCTTCAGGTTTGCAACAGCGGAACACTACATGATATATCATAAAGCCCTTCTCATGAACGATGTCGAGACTGCAGAGAAAATTATAGCTGCAGCAACACCTGTAGAGGCAAAGAGCTTGGGCAGGGAGGTCAGGAACTTCCACTCCAAGCTATGGGACAAGAACTGCAATGCTATAGTAGAGAAAGGAAACTGTTTGAAGTTTTCACAGAACGAGATTGCAGGAGCGCGTTGCTGGGAGCAGGTGAGAAGATGCTTGTCGAAGCCAGTCCAGCAGACAGGACTTAGGGCATCGGTTTCGCAGCGGACGAGGCTGAAAGAAAGGGAGCGGAGAGGGGACAGAACAGGCCGGGAAAGGGATTGGAGAGAGTGTGAGAAATAGGTTGCGGGAAGAGCAGGCCAGTTCGTACTTGCAGTTAGGGCATTGATGGATGTGTAAGAGCGGCACAAGTGAAGTTGATGCAGACGAAGTGCTGAGACATGGTAGGAGGAGAATAGCAACAAGTTGAGGCTGAGGGTGAACGCGCAGCAGGTGACCAGTCTGATACGAAAGCATGCAGCAATCTGACAATCCTCAGGCTTGTGCATTGGATCCGGAGAGCTGTTGTTGTATATCGTCAGCATCGGCCTGAAACGACCAGCGTTGGCTTGTTCGCGTTGGACGTGGAAGCGCTTGGGTTTCGTGCATGCGGTGTACAATTCTTGTCGCATGTCTCTCGATGATGCTCTCAACAACAGTCACATCGAAATTTGTCCCTTATCACCCCAAGTCCACCGTATCACAGATGCCGTCGCCGCCGCCAACGTGGTTGCTGGCGAGGGCATCACAGTGAGCCGTGCTGCTGGCGCTGGACGTGGACGACCAGGGGCCGGCTTCTTCAGCAATTGCGGGATGGACTCTTGTGCCTGGACCTGGTTGGACCCGGACTGGACCATGCTAGACTGAATGTGTCGACGAGCCTGGTGATGGTGCACGAAGCGAAGTGTTGCTCTGCGCCGTGATTCGCCGAGATGTCAGCGCCGAGGGTCGTTAAGCGCCGGGCTTCTGCACATTGCAGCTCCGCCTTTCAGCTTTCTGCACTCCTCACTGGCTACAGCCCTCATCCACTCAGATCGTCCATCACAGCCAGACGCCCAAGGAGCCATGGCCTCGCTATATGTCCTGCAGCTTGCCCCGGCGCCCGCGCCTTTGCACGTTCCTGAAACTCCAGACCCGCCGTGAATTGAGATCCAAGGAAGCGTGTTCGTTGAACAGCTGCAAGAGAAGAAGAGCAGAGGTACTCAGAATGCGATAACCACCACTACGAGGAGGCGCCCAAAGTCCGAATATACATCCCCAAGCTTCTGCTCACCGAAGCTTTGAGGTCTGATTCCTCCACGGCGCAAAGAACCTGCGAGCTGGTCTCGCAGCGATACTATGATTTCCTCGCCTCTCCGACTTTCTGTATACCAACTACTTTTCGCTCTCTCCAGCGCCAGTTCCGTCGCTGCTCTGCCCGGATTGTGGGACGTCGTAATCGATAACAGTCCCGCCCCGCCAGCTGAATCCGGCCCGCCACTGTCAGCCAACGCAATTCGCGACCCGAGCTATCTACCATATGAACTCGTTGCCATCTTTGGCGCTTACCTGGTGGTAACAATCGCTGTCGGTGTCTCCATCTTGACAATTGGCAAGCGAAGACGTGCAGTCCAGACATCGCCAATGTCGCTCGGCATGGACATGATGAAGCCTGGCACCGGGTTGACCGGCGAAGGTCGAACAGGACACAGGCCCGCCGCGATCAACACTCCAGGCTCGAACAAGCTCTTCGGCCCAAGCCCAGTATCCCCCAGCAAGTTCTGGGCGACACCTAGTATCAAGCACGGCTGGGACAACATTACCGGAAAATCGTCAAAGAAGTCATCCGTTGCCAACGTGAGCATCTACACAGCCGACGAGAGCGTGCTCGAGGATGACAAGGCACGAAAC
This sequence comes from Cyanodermella asteris, assembly GCA_900618795.1. NCBI lineage: Eukaryota > Fungi > Ascomycota > Lecanoromycetes > Ostropales > Stictidaceae > Cyanodermella > Cyanodermella asteris. The sequence continues at coordinate 146,123 of UYJD01000012.1, forward strand.
GAGATCGAGATGGATCGCCTGTATGCTGCTGTTGCTGAATACGAGGCCCAGAAGGAGTCGAGCTCACCTGAAGACCAAAATCCACCAGAACTGCAGCATCTTCGACACGGAGTGCGCCCTCTGGCACACGGCCCAGCCACGATGGTAGAGCCAAATCCCTCCCGCAACTCGACTACTTCGCCTCGAGCAGATACGATGTCTCCTGCACGTACTGCGTCTGGCGCATCAACTCAGCGACTTGTGAAGAAGGCGCCTCCTCCGGCGCTGTCCCTCCACGGCACAGCCCACTCGTCTCGATCTTCCCTCGCTTCTGCGCGATCGAGATCGCTGCGCCAATACCCCATTTCAACACCGATGGGTTCTCCTGGCATGGCTCCAGATTACGGTGATGTTTACAGCGATGCCGAGCCCTTGACTCCTCGCGTGTATGGACCTGGGCCACCTCCTCTGCCACCAATCGCTACCAATCTGAACCCATACAAGCAGGAGCGCGCCGCCCGTGACGCCCAGAAGGATCGCGAAATTCTCAGCCCGACAAACGGATCATTCACTGCTACAGCAAGAACACACTTCACGCCATCAATTCGCAGCTCCCGAACAAGTGTATCCACATCCAGGTCATACGGTCTTCCAAAAAGTCCACGAAGCCCAAGAGAGCCGCTCTCTTCTCGTGCTGCAACGTTCCCTCGCATCACCGAGCAGCCAAGTGTCGAGGCTGGCCTCCGCCTACCTCAGTCGCCACGATCGCCTGGGCACGGACGCAACCAGAGTTACGCGAGCTGCGAATCAGACATCCGACCAGGTTTCGAGTTTGCGCTTTCACCTGCTCCTTCAGGCCATACCATCCGCCATGATGGGAAGGCCTCACCAACAGAAAGTACTCACACAAGTGCATCTCTGCGGGACAAGAAGAAGAGGGTCGCACCACCACAACTCACAATCAATCCTGACAGCAACCACGGCTCGACACTGACATTACCGCTGAACCCGTCCCATCACACTCTGCCTCTGAGAGCCGCCCAGCTACCACTTCGTGATCTGCGATCGCCAACGACCCAGAACATGAGCATCAAGGCAACTGTCATTGACAGGCCAAACAAGCGTGGTCCAGCAGGTGGTCTCCTCCGAGCTCCCAACACTGCTGGCCTTGCCGGCCCAGCAACTCCTTACAGCCCATACATGCCTCAAACACCCATGACGCCGATGACGCCGAGCCGTCTGATCGGCCGTGAGGAGCGCAAGAGGCGAGAGAAGGAAGAGCGAAAGCGCGTCTTGACACAAGAGGATGTTGTCAAAGAAGAGGACGAAATGTGGGAATAATCTCTCTTGATGATGACCACTTTTGAGGTGGTTGATGATTGGATTTGGGACTGATGTTGATGATACACTTTTTTATACATACTACCTCACACTGCCAGCGGCGAGGACTTTCTTGTCTATGCTACTTCTATTTATATATACCCCCTATACTATGAGCGACGCATTAAGGCAATGGATCTAGACAAGATCCCGAGCGACGCGAAACACCATGAATCAAATTTTTTTTTTGATCAAATACAACTTCTTTCATTTTTCTCCATGCGCCGGTTGACTACACATCATACTCTCTCCAAAGCGGCAAGACATACATCACCACCAACCACGCACACCAAAGCCGGTATGTCCACTCATCACTCCGAACGTGCCTCATCATTAACGTCCGCACCGCAATAGCCGCACCCAAAGCTCCCAGAACAAGAAACGCCGTCCATCCCTCGAACTCCCAAAACAGCGGTCCAGCAACCGACCACGCAAGGATGCAAACAGCCACGCTCCACCGCGCTGCATCCTCTCCGAAGACCAACGGTATCGTACTCCTCCCCCTCGCCGCATCACCCTCCATATCCGGCAGATCCTGTACCTGAAGCGTCGTGAAGACGACTGCGGACGCGAACGCCGTCCAAGCTAGACCCATTTTTGATATTTGCATACCGGAAACGAAAGTCATACCAGACCTCGAACTTTCCATAGCTGCCATGGCAGTGGCGGTAATTATTGTCGCGCCGCATCCATATGCTCCAAAAGCAATCGCATTGAGGGCGTTGCGGGGAAGCCAGTGGTCGCCAGCCCGGAGGTCGTTATACATCCATGTCAGGAGTAAAATGACGGCCGTCGGGAAGAGAGCATCGAGATAAGTTCCGAGAGCGAGTGTCAGGGGTATTAGTATGAGCAAAATATTAGTCGCCTGTTGCGGTGTGAGCCGACGAGATGGTAATGGACGCCAGGGTTTGTTGTGGGCATCTTCGAGGACGCTAGTAGGAAGGCGCTGGTTGGAGAAGGTGAACGTGAGTGTTGTAAGCGTGACCCATAGCAGGGCAACACCAGCACCACAGATCAGTTTGGAAATTGGAACAGCTATGGCTTTCGTGTCGACGGTGGAGTTGGTGAAGAAGTGCGGACACAGGGACTAAGCTAGGCCAACGAGCGTCTGGGGTATGATTATAACCTTGAAGTCGGTGCGGAGGAAAAGATAGGCGGTTTCAATGTGGTAGAATGGGGAGCGCCGCCCGTGAATTAGCTCGTTCATGCTGAGCTGTGGTATATCTGTGAGTACCATTTCGTTGAACCTGACTTATTCAGCTTTTCAAGGGCTGGAGAGTCTTACTCTCGTTTTTTGATTTGTGATCAGCATAGCGGTGCTGGATCCTGGTACCATTGTGATGGCAGCGCTATTGAAGTCTCGTCTCAAACGTGTTGAAGTTGGATTCACGGTCGGGGGGTGAGGGACGTTGTGATTTAATGATCGTGGAGAGGTAGATTGCTAGATTACCACGCTTGGGCAACCCAGACTTTGCCTGCTGTGGCCAATTTCCCTTGACCCAAGTCCGAATCAAAGAACGGAGCGGAGGAGCTTATCTTTCGGAAAGGACACACGGCTATGGCCCGAACACCCGAGGTTACCTACTCAGCTTTCATGCCTTAGTACGCAAATTGAACATAATAGCTGAGCTGAGCTGGACTGGACTGAAGAAAATTCAATAGCTGACCGATGTAAGTTCGGATCGCTATCTCCTCCTGCTACTCTGACTCCGCTAATGGAATGCATCTGTATATACGCTACTCGATCGCACGTGCTGACTATGTCGATTCTCTATTGTTATGCCTCGATTGGTGTTGAGATTGATAAGCGCCATGGTGGAGAGTAAAGCCTACACCGAGACCGCTCCAACTTCTCTCTTTGGAAAATGGTACCGAGCGTAGGCTCGCAGGCGGAGTGCTACCATGTAGAGTGAGGGACGGGGCCCATGTATTGTATCGGTCAGTAAGTTTCAAATGCGGTATGGTCTCTGAAACGTTCTTATGGGGCTCCGAATGGGGCCGACTTCCGCTATCCCAGCCGCCACTGACGTGTCACGGACATAGGAAGGGGCCGTCAGTCGGGGACTCACGGGAACCAATGA
>UYJD01000012.1:150854-169814 GCA_900618795.1 Cyanodermella asteris
CTTACCTACCACCCCGGAACGCAGCCCCGTACCCTCGTTACTAATAAATAAGAACGACGGCGTCCAGAAAGTGACCACGACACTTTACGAAATGACACAATAAATAATACGATAGGAGGATCTCTCATCTATAATCTTATGTTCGAAAGTTGCGAGAATCGAGCTGTAGCGGAGGTGAAGCCTATAGTCAAGCGCATCGGGGTGGTGGGTAACGACTTTTCGGGCCCGGCCTTATCAGCCGCGGAGAGCGCGTATCGGCAAAAAAGAGAGGAGGCTGCTGATCGCGCAATCTTCGATGACCGGGCTTCAGACTATCTGACTTGGTAATCTTCTGATGCGGGGTCAAGACTGACCCAGTCAATAAGCAAAGCAGGCGCTGTGAAGACACCGGATCAGGGCTCTTAATGGTGATGAAAGCCGATCGAAGCGGGTCACCCTACCTAAGTGAGCTCAGTACGCCATCATTTACGTACCGGCAGCGCTAAGCGCCCACCCCAAGAATTTGATAACGACCGTACGTCTCTTAAAGGGGGCGTAACAGCAATCCAAACCACCGAGCTCGCTCAGCTACTAGAGTGAGCAAAGCCCCACTCGCTCGAATCACGATGCGACCCCGCACACACGTCTCCGGTCTTCCTTCACCTAAACATCACGTTGACACTAAACCCCAGCGCGCCTAAGTCATGACCCACCACTCCGGCTTGGCAGTGGTGTCCATGGAGTCGATCATCGATAGTTGACAAATCACAGACTCAAGCCCACTAAGCCCACTGCATGTGTGTCGCTAAGTCGCGTCCAGTGGGTCATAACTTCTGTGGCGCGGTCTTGACTGCATCGATCTTCTCAGAACGAGATCGTCGAGCTCTGAAACAAGCCGCGACGCAGACAAGGCCGTCGACGAGCGAGTTTTGACCTATCGAACTTTGCTTTTGGGAGGTGTGGGCCCATTGTTTTGGTGATAGCATGTAGGCGGGCCGCAGATAGGGCCGCATGCACAGCCGAGTGACCAGAGGAAGGATGCTTGCTGATGAGATGGGCTAAATTCGGCCAAACGAACGTCCCGCCAAACTCTGTGAGTTGAGCTGAACATGCACGATGCAAGTTATCAAACGAGATCCACAACGTGCCTGGCCTGCAGCTGGTTTCAGCCTTGTCTGGGCTGCAAAATCCTGATCACGAACACAGCCTGATCGCGAGAATTCGTCTTTGCGTTCTTCTTTCTGTTGTATAACAATAGCCTGACTTTGCCAACGCTCTGATCTCCATCGCTCCAAAGCATCAGATCTCGCCCTCAAGATGTCTGCCCCTAAAATTCCAACGCCGTCCGAGGATATTCGAAATTTGTATGATTATATCATTGTTGGCGGAGGAACCGCTGGTCTTGTCGTAGCCAACCGACTTACCGAAGACCCCAAGACAACTGTCCTCGTTCTCGAAGCTGGGACCGATGGACTGGCAGATCCCCGAATCCAGGTTCCGGCGATGTGGACTGCGGTGCTTGGAACGGACCTCGATTGGGACTTCATCACTACTCCTCAGGCATGTCACATTTGGCGCAGTTCACCTTCACGATGCTAATGATTCGGGCAGAAACACCTGAATAACAGGCAGATTGGACATCCCCAAGGACGAGTCCTCGGTGGGTCGAGTGCGATCAACGCAGAGAACTTCGCTCCCGGCTCAGACACGGTCTTCAATGGCTGGGCAGTTCTGGGTAATCCATCTTGGGATTGGACCAACATGGCTCCGTACCTGCGTAAATTCTACACTCTGCATCCACCCGAGAAGGATGTTGCGGAGCATCACCGTATCAACTGGATCAACGAAGAGGTTCGAGGGACTGACGGGCCGATTCAGGCCAGTTTCTCTGCTATGCCGGGAGACCCTCTCGGCCAGGCTTGGACCGAGAGCTTCAAAGCTCTTGGTTATCCACTCAAGAGCGATCCGTTTGCTGGGAGTGCTACTGGACCTTGGAGTCAGGTTGCTTCGATTGATCCGATCACGAAGACTAGAAGCTATGCAGCATCTGCGTATTATAGGCCGATCATGGGCGACAGACCCAACCTGACGGTCCTCACCAACGCGACTGTGCACAAGGTCATCACGCAGGGAGGTGCCAACTCACTGCGCGCCACCGGAGTCCTCAGCCAGGTGCCGGGATCAGAACAACCTCGTGAGCTCCGGGCATCAAAGGAGGTCATCCTAGCGGCCGGCGCGTTCCAAACACCAAAGATCCTCGAGCTATCAGGCATCGGCGACCCTACAATTCTCAATGCCCAGAACATCAACTGTCTCCACGCCCTCCCGGGAGTGGGCGAGAATCTGCAGGACCACCTCATGACCGGCTTCAGCTACGAAGCAGCCGACGGCATCATGACCGGCGACGGCCTCATGCGCCAAGAGCCCGAGCTCCTCCAGGTGGTCATGCAAATGTACCAAGAGCAAAAAGCCGGGCCGCTGGCCATGGGTTCGCTCAGCAGTTTCTCCTACGTGCCCATTCTGCCCGAGTTCGCGACAACAACGACCTCGGGCAAGAGCATCGCAGACGAACACAAGCCCAGCTCGTCCGCCTCGAAGCTCGAGGTCCAGCATCACGACTACGTCCGCTCGATCCTGGAGACGCCCACCGAAGGCTCGGCGGCACTGTTCATGATCCCCGCGCAGGTCAACCTCCACAACGGACCGAAGCAGATCGGCATGGTGACGGGCGCGAAGCCGGGAAGCTTCATCTCCATCGGAGCCGGACTGTCGCACCCGCTCTCTCGCGGCTCGTCGCACATTTCAAGCAACGATCCGGATGCGGCGCCGACCATCGATCCCCGGTACCTGTCTCATCCGCTCGATATCGAGGTTTATGCTCGGCACCTCCTGGCCGTGGAGAAGCTTGCTGCAACGCCGCCGCTGGCGCGGTATATCAAGCAGGATGGCGTGCGGGCGCAGCCGGGCAATCCGAGGGTCGAGACGGTCGAGGAGGCGAAGGAATACATTCGGCAGACGGCGCTGACGAACAATCACCCCGTGGGCACTTGTGCGATGTTACCCGAGGAGCTTGGTGGCGTTGTGGACGAGCGATTGAAGGTTTACGGCGTTGATGGCTTACGGATCGTGGATGCGAGTGTGATGCCGTTGATCCCGAGAGGTAACACGCAGACTGCGATGTATGCTGTGGCGGAGAAAGCGGCGGATGTCATCAAGGAGGACCACAAGCTGGACTGAAAGGACGATCTGTACGATCACAACGTCATGTACTAAGAAGGAACTCGTGAGTGTCTCATAGTATCCATAGAGGTGACTCGGATGGCCTGTGTCCTATCAATATGATACATAGTAGCACAAATATCCCAGATCATGCTCACTTACGGCCATGATCAGGTATCAAGCTGCCTGCTTGCCACCTTTTCCGCCTTCTTTACACCCTTCATGCTCTTTCTGGGCCTTTGAGTCCGCCGGGAGACCGGCTTCCTCATCTGACCACCAACCAAATACGCCCCCAGAGGCCGACGCGACGAAACATGCTTGCCCATCGGCGAGAAAACTTCCACCATCGGCGGCGGGCTGGATTCGTCTGGGAAATCTCGACGTCGAACCTGCACCGCCATTTCCACCCATCCGATGCCCTCGATGAGAATATCTGCGGAGTAGATCCTGAACGGAAGGACACCAGGCCTCAGCCCAACGGCGTCCTTGCGCGTCAGTGGCCCTGCTCGCTGCTTCGTCACGTCCCATGTGAGCTCGAACCAGCCCGCGCTCTGAACGTTCTCGCCCACGCCAGGCTTGAGAAGTTGACTGAAAGCGGTGGGGGCGATCTCCTGTTTCTGGATAGAGGTAGCCTTCTCGGTGTTTGTGACGTGTGTTTCCAGAGGCACGAATGCGGCAGCGAGGAATATCGCATCGGCTGGCACGATGGGAGTAATCCGGATGAGATCACCGATCAGAAATGACTGGCCGGGCTTTATGGTTTGCTGCACGGCTCTTGCTCTGGAACGCATCACGAGATCCTGCTGTCTTTCTTCCAAGACGTAGTTCGTCAGGTCTCGTCGGTCGAGACCTGGAAGATCAATCAGTTCTCCCTTGCCGCCACCGAATCGAAGTCGAATGGGCTGTGCTGTTGTCCCTGGCAGGTGCGAGACTGTCGGCATAGTCGGGAACGAGACCTCGGGCGCGGCTGGGGGAAGAGCGAGTGACTGAGACTCGTCCTCGTGAATCGAAGTCTCCTGCTCCAGAGCGGGTGCTTCGCCTTCTTTGCGAATCTGCTGTATCTCCACGTTGCCCGCCCCGCCCTTTGGAAAAACGCTTTCGAGCAGATTGCTCTTCCCAACATTGACCTTTCCGACCATCCACTGGCCTCCGCCCCGCTTCGAAATTTCGTGCTTGACCTCCTTCGTCCACCAACCCCGTTTCGCGCTCACGCATCTGACGTTCCCCAATCTCACGTCTTGTGCGTCTCGACCCAAGGCATCGCGCAGAATGTCCGTCAGTACGGGCATCATGCGATCTACCTGCTCTTTCTTCGGCGCAAGCAGGTCTGATCTAGTGATGATGAAGCTCAACTCTGCAGACCGACCGCTCTTGTATTTGTGTGCGCTTGACCTGCGGTTTCGGCTTCGTTGCGGTGTCAGGTCGAGATGGGAGTGGATCTTGGGAATTAGGGACATGGGAAAATCGGCGGCGTCTATGACATGGTAGATGTGGTTGTACTTGTGCGGAGTATCGGCAATGACATCTTGTAGCGAGGACATGTTCGGATGAAATATTGGCGCGCCCTTGTTGTGGTGAAGAAGTTCATGGCACCGATTGCACAGCGGTGATTCCTGCGTCGAAGTCGCCTGTGCCTCCACCTTTGCCTGATCTGAAACTCCGAGCTGTTCTTTTCCGCCATCGTCCAATGCTCCTGCTACCTTGTCAAACACTTCATCCTCCTGCTCTTGACCCGGTGACGTTCTCTGCGATGCAATGTACGCTTTGACGGGCCGCCGATTTGTAGCATAGTAGCCTGGCTTACTTGCGTCGTCGACCTGAGAGTATGCACCGCATCCTGGACAAGTCAAAGGCAGCTTGCTAGCCGTTGGAGCGGCGGTGAGGTTCTTGCGCGGTCTCTCGAGGGGGTTTCTGGCGCTCTCGACGTGGACGCATCGTCGGGACAGTCTAGTAGGGCCGCTTGATGGCTTTGCGGCCTGTCGCCAGACTGGAGTGGTCGCTGCACGTGAGAGCGAGGGGCACAGGAACGGCAATGGGGTCCATGACGGCGCAACCAATCTTCGAACTGCGGAGGTGGAGCGCATGATGCGCTTCTGTTAGCAGACCTCTGTAGAAATAAATTCTTCGGGTCGAGTTTCGCGGCGGCCGCTGAAGACGCTCGGACCATGCTCGTGCAAGCATGTCAATTCCTTCGACTTAACTCTTCTGGTGCTTGGGCTTTTGTCACGGCTGACGGACTCCCCGCATCGTTGCCTGTATCTTCTGATGGAGCCTATTCGACCCAGCCGACGCTTCGGCTGCTTGGAAATGCAATGCCAGGCTACAAACGCACCAGTAGTGGAGATCTAGCGTGAACTATCGTCCTATAATATCTCATCTTTGTCGTATCGTCTTAATCTTCTTCACTACCTGACTTCAGATGCTAGGCACTCGGTTGTTCGGTACTCGATTAATCCATTCTTACACTGATTCAGAGCGAGGTGAGCAGTGGCTTGGTTCATAGGTGTAGCCTGTTACTTCGCTGGCATTCCAATCTTGCAAGCAATCAACGTGCACATTGCTCACTCCACATACCATTTGGACAGCGTTGCTTGCCCGCATACATCCAGGAACTCTGAAGTTGACACCCAAAGAAACATTACAGTATGGCCGCCGACGACAGCGACAAGCGATACCAAGAGCAGCTTAAGCTGATCAAAGACAATGAATGGGACCCAACCTTCATCGGTGCCTTCGACGGCATACTCGAATTCGTGCGTGCCCAACCACTTCCGGCGGGCATGAAAGACCTCGAGAACATTCGTAAAGGCCGCATCGCTGGTCCAAATCCGCCGGCAGAAGAAGGCGTCTCGTGGAGCGAAACCACCATCCCAAACATCGCAGGCGACTACCAGATCCCGATCCGCATCTACAAGCCAGACAAGCAGGACCCACTCCGCCCAGCCTACGTCCTCTACCACGGCGGCGGCGTCTGCGTCGGCCACCTCAACACCGAGCACCAACGTTCCGTGGAACTAGCTCGGTCCTGCGGCGCCGTCGGAATCAGCGTCGACTACCGAATGGCACCCGACAACGCCCCGGAAGTCATCCTCGATGACTGCTATTCGGCCCTGAAATACATAAACGACCACCCCGACGAGTTCAATATCGATCCCCGCCGCATCGTCATCACCGGCGCCAGCGGCGGAGGCCTTCTAACCCTCGCCATCTCCCAGATGGCCCGCGACCGGCGTGACACCTCCCCTATCCTCTCAATCTCCTTCTACCCCATGACCGACGTTGGCAAGCCCCCGCAGTACGCGTCCCGCCAGGTTGATTATCCACTGTGTACCAACAAAGCCATCGACGCCTGTCAAGACAACATCGAGGCTCACGGCAAGGGGAAGAAGTACATCTTCCCGAACCAGACGGAGGATCTGTCCGGCCAGTGTCCGGCTTTCTTTGTGATTGCGCAGAATGATGTACTCAGAGATGAGGGCGTGGCGCACGCGTGGAGGTTGATGAAGGCGGGAGTGCAGACTGCGTTGCATGTTTTGCCGGGTGTTTCACATGGGTTTGATATATTCGGGGAGTCGGATTCGAAGAGGACGGCGTATCAGTTGCAGAGAGATGCTTTTACGCAGGCTGTGGAGAGGGTGAAGAATTAGATGTGAGTGAGCTGTTCAATTGTACTGATGCATAATAAAGACGGACAGGCTCTTGCTCCGGCAGCTGCTTGTGCAATAATCATTCCTTCCTTGATGATTCAATTGTCAAGGCAGGCCCGATCGCATCAGTGCAAGTGAAATTTCACGTGAGATAACGCAGCCTTAGGCACAGCTCACTCACCGCATTGGGTCGCATTTGTGCAGCTTCAAGGTTGCACGAACACAAATTATCTGCTTGCCTACTACCAATAGCATCCGGTATTGCGTTGATGTAGTAGCTCACAATCATGCGTATGACCCAAGATATTGTGAATTGGTCGGACGAGCTCCGAGAGCGCTACTGCAGCGTACGTCAAATGAAACACTCCACCAACCCTAGCTTAGTCCAGGACTGACTGTGCGCGCAGCTGAACCCAAGATATCTCATCCCAATCGACCACCACTTCGCCAAACTCGTAATCGAACCCGACCATCTCAAACCCTATGGCACCACAACCCGCACAACCATCAATTGGGACCTCGCCACCGACCTCGAGAAGGAATGCTACCAACAATTCGTCACAGGAATAATCGATGCGGCAGTCGCGCGACGATGTCAATCTCAAGCGCACTGCGACCTCGAGGTCGAGCGAGCAATCTGGGTCGCCGTGAAAATATTCCGCAACCACAGTGAACTCACACCCTCCCATTATGGATGGACTCACGACTTTACTCTCAACACGGCCAGCAAGCTCGTCGAGAAGCAGATCAATCAGAGGACGCTGGGGCTCAAAGGTGTGGCGTGCTGGAACTCGGATTTGTCCGGACGGCTGAGGTACGTGCCGTCGCGGAAGCTTGTATCTAAAACGGCTTTTAGGAAGACGTTCGTGAACGATATGAGGAGGCGAGAGGAGTTGTATCTTGGATACAGCACGAATGCGCTGGTGGACTGTCGGCTGTTCCAGCAAGCATCGGAGGTGAGACAGCGGCAGATGATGCAGCTGATGCGCGACGTTCATGCGACGAGGCTGGTCGAGTTGGTCTCTGCTCGCAAAGACATCCCACCATATTGGGCTGAGCAGGCGACGACGGAATTTCCGGGATCGAACAAGCACTGTATGAAGTACGGTGTTCAGCTCACTTTGGTCAATCGAGCGGAACCAATTTCGTGGGCTCCGCTGAAGGTGTCGTGGGCCACCGGCTTGGGGGACGTAGATCTCTCGGCGGAAGCATGGCAGAGCATCTGGGAAGCAGACACTCCTCCCACCCCGACAAAGCCACCCAAGCTCGAGCCCGCAAAGACCGGCATGAAAGTCATGAGCGAAGAAGAGGGAGAGATTCAAGAGAAAGTGCCTTGGGGAGAATTGGGTGCAGCTCTGCCAAGGGCAGGTAATACTGGCCAGCCCAGTGCCGCAGCGACGGAGGTCTCGAGGGCTGAGTGTGCAGCAATTACGTGGACGACGAACATGGTGACGGATCTTCGGCGTAAGAACCAAGATGTCTCCAGTGGATAGGACCAACCTGCGTTGGGAGTCATTGACCCGCTGCGCACGTGCGTCTTGACTGAGCCTCAGCAGACTGAAAAGGACGAAGGGGAAGCACGCAAACCTGCACAGCCTGCAGTATCTTCAGAACGCAAGACCGTTCTGGAGCTTCTGAGAGACCTCGAAAAGGCTGAGAAGGACAGATCGAAAGCACGCAAGTCTGGGGCACCCGACACACATCCTCACCATAGGCGCATTCGGATGGCTCTTAAGCAGGAGGAAGAGAACAAAGCGGAAGCAAGCAAGTTCGCATCACCCGACATACACCCAGAGCGCAGACGTCTCTTGATGGCACTTGAGAAGCAAAAAAGGACAAGGAGGAGTTATAAGGACGGTGATTTCCATTCAAATTTCTATGTCAAAAAGTTCGTTGGGTATGCGACATTCAGCGGCTCCAGAAACCGGAGAGTCGGGTGACGGTCTTGATTTCGAGCGGCTTGGCTAGGAGGTCTTCTTCTTGAATCAGCTTGCCGAGGCTTTTCAGGAGCTCGCCGGTTGCGTGAGCCTTGTATGCGGCCTCATCGACGTATCTATGAGGTATAGTCAGTCAGACAAACTCGGTCTTTGCATTTCAGTAATCCTCGACGTTGCGTCGTGTGCTGTTGCGCTTCGTGCTTTTCAAGGATTCGATCACGGTAAGACTCACTCCTCGACAACAAAGAAGTCGGGCGTGCCTGAGGCAGCGCCGGTCTGCTCGTAGACTTGATAGCGAGTGGCACCAGGCTCGTGGGTTTGAACCTGGCTTGCAAGGTCCTTGAGGCCGTCACGAACCTGGGACGGGTCAGAATTGTGCCTGATGATACGCAGAGCAATGTCTCATACTCGGCTCTCCTTTCCAGCCTTCGGCGAAATGACTGCGATAACTTCGAATCCCATCTTGACGACTTGTCTGGATACCTATATCTGGTCTATCGGCGGCTTGTCTGAAAGCTATGATAATGATTGTTTACTGAGTGACTGACACTCGGCCGGGGGCTGCCCATTCTTATGAACCTACTCGAATTCGACCCACTTCGGCGAGAGGGGCTCTCTGCTTGATCTGGTACGCCACCCCACGAGGCCAGTGAGGGTCTTGACTTGCGGGGTATCGGCAATAGGATGATCGTGAGAATCTGGAACGCAACGGTGCCATGCCGTCCATGGCTGGAGGTCGCTCCGGGTACATTCCGCATGTGACAAGAGCACGAATCGAGCTTACAGTTGACAACAGAGTGGACCCTCTTCGAGCGGGCTCCGAAAGACTAATCGCCACGGCTGTCTGCGGGGAGGATTTAGGCTTGCAAGTCTTCGCGGTGGAGGCGTTTCGGCGGCATATCGTTGGGCTACAGGCCATGATAAGCCGGTGACTAGTTCATCGAGGTACCTTGTCAGATGTGTTGATACTGTATCATGTGACTAATGAGTGTAACGTGCAGTTGTTGTGGGTACTCGTTGGAGCCTTGCCGGGCCGTTGAGACATCCTTCGGTTCATTCGACGTCACCCCGCAGCATGTGAGCCTCTGCTTTGGATTTAGCCCGTGTTTGCCCTTGACTTCATCCTACCAGGTGTGACTACTACTTCTCTAAATATTTGCTGCCCTATGCTGAAGTTCTGACACGCCTGATCTATTATAGGATGTGTATCAGACAGGTGTTTACATGGGCTGACTGCGCATTTGTAGCAATACCGCTGCGAGTTGGTTCGATGCCTCTGCTCCATCTTCCCAGCCAACATCACCTGTTCTACTCATAAGGACATTTGAGTCGTGATGCTCAGATGAGCCGCAGAAGTTCTTGTCATGTCTACGCAGATAGGCAGATCTACGATTGTAACCACTGCTGTTTGTCTCAGGTAAAAGCAGGGCACGAAGGAGGTGCTGCGCGGAAAAGGGCGTGGACACAACCGCGATGACTTGGCCCCAAGACGTTCTGTGAGCCACTGATCATGTACTGGAACTTGTTCAATCGTGCCGGATCTCAGATTGACCTTTCGAAATTCCCCGCAATACTATCAAAGCTGTTTGCGACTCCCGCCAGCGCACAGGCCATAGGTCCTGCCGTCAACACATTTCATTTACGCCCGAAATGCTTAAAAATCAAGCCTGATATAACAGAAGTATACTCCAGGAGCCAAGTTCTTAAAGATGAGATTCCAAGCTCCAGGGCGTGGGCCGTACCGGGCTGCAGCAAATGGCTTCACACAGCGGATCGGAGCACGTCGCAATCATTTCTTGATGCACAATGGACCTTGACAAAGCTGGTGCTGAGCAGCCACTCCGACCAGGTTGGCGTGCAATATGATCCCGCCTGCCGATATCGATAAATATGATGATCAAATTTGCAAGTGGTCAGAACAGGTCGTCAGGTCCATGATGAATGTGGCTGGGAGCTGCTATTGATTCACACAAGTCTTCCCGATGAACGGCATATTCTTATTGGCTCTTTGCACTGCCCTCAGATTGAGTGAATGAGTACATACCCGCTCAGACCACTTTCCTGCGCGCCTTCACCCAAATGATTCTTCGCAGGCAAGCATAAATTTTCCAGTGCCATACTTCATTTTCTGCATCTCGCACAACATCCGTCACGCTTTTGTAAACCTTCATCTTGTCCACAGCCAATACGATCACCTTCGGTTAGCCTTGTTCACTGAATCATCATTGTCGTTTTCCAAAACAAGCATTCTCATCTACTGATACAACATGTACACGCTCAGAAGACTCCAAGCCTTTGGCCCAGCGGTCGCAGCTGGTACTCAAGCCTTCCTGAACAATGTCCGAACAACGAGGCCAACGGGAGGACGAGTGGTTGCAGGAGGCGTTGCTAGGCTAGCTTCCAGTCGTGTAGGCTCCTTGTCGCCGACACGGCAGCTAGCCAAAACGAAACAACCGCAACCTCATATCAACACATCACAGAGCTCGTCCGAGTCTGCCGACGGCAGTCTCAGAGTTAGCGCCACCGTGGCATTGGATAAGGCAGAGATTGACCGCCAGATCGCCGCCGGGGTCGGCCAACAATTCAAGATATTGGAATTGGAAGCCCAACTGGGGATGGCCCGGCAAGCAGGACAAGAAGCAAAATCCGAAGCCCACGAAGCTGCTTCCAATTTCTCGCAGCTATCTCAGCGATACTCGGAGGCTCTGGCGCGAGAGAGCGAACAGATCAAGGCCAGATCCGAGGCTGAAGCAGCTCAGGCCAAGTCCAGGGCCGAGTATGAGAAACTATGGGAGGAATACACGAACAGCAGGTGGAGGACCAAGGAAGCCGCAGGCCGGACGGAGGCCGCCAAAGCTGCACTGGAACGGACGGAGAACGAGTTGTTGCTCGAGAAGAAGTCGCACCAGGATACGAAGGACCGGCTCGCAGCTCAGGCTTACGAAACCAGGAAGCTCAAGCGGGCCGCACACCAATCGGCGGAGAAAGAGGCCCAGGCCAAAGCCTTGAGGAGAGCCGTTTGCAGGCCCGGCAGTCAGCAAGAGCAGGAGTGCAAGAAGCTCAAAGACCGTGAGCGAGCTGGAGGGGGTCGCTTTCCTGCTCAAAAGGAAACTGGACGAGCGTGAAGTTGACATTGTGGATCAGAAAGAAGAGATCAAGAAGCTGAAGACGGGCAGCGCAGGCATGAGCGAGAACGCCGTGCCGGAGGTTGGAAATGAGCAGCGAGAGAGGGAGATGGGGACCGAGGAGGCCAGCATCAAGCAGATTGACACCAAGGAGCCGGAGACTGAAACGGTGACCCAGATGAAGACTGAGCCGAAGACTATGACGAGCACTGAGGCGAGCAGTGAGGTGAGCACTGAGGCTCACAATAATGAGGAGATGAACATTGAGGAGACGACCACTGAGATGGAAGTTGATGACATGAACGCCGAGGAGATGGGCACCAAGGAGCAAAATACCGAAGAGAATGGCGCCGAGAACATGAGCATCACTGTTCTCCCAGCGGACGCTGAGGTCGCTGCAGGGATTGCACGTGCCGGGAATCGCAAGCTTGGGGAGGGCGCCACATCCGTCGTAATGGCCTGCGAAATCGAAGAAACGATGTACGCGGCCAAGATATTCAGGCACGACATCTGGTCCGGGCAGGGTGAATTGGAAGAAATGCTCGAATATTTCGATGAGGAGGCATCGACGATGGAGTTTTTCGACCATGTAAGTCAGAGTTTTACTGCTGGGTTTCTTGACGCAAGGAGAACTAGCGCTAACAAGTCCATTTTCAGGCAAGCATCATCAAGTGTGTTCGTTACGCAAAGATGGACACGAAAGATCCTGTCCTCATTAACAATCGAACCATGCTTCTCGAATACATGGATGGCATGGCCGATGAACTCTGCAAGGAAAGCCACCAAGATAAGGGCAAGGAGATATTCTCGTTGCTAGACCACATCAGTCATGGGCTTGCGGACGTCCACGATGCGCAGCTGTGTCACATGGATGTCAAGCCCGAGAACATTGGCTGGAAGTTGGAGCAGACCGAATCTGGCGCTCCAAGACGCAGATATGTACTTCTCGATTTTGGATGTGCAACTCTGGCAGGCAAAGATGGCCTCGACCTTGACAACATGGGCACAACGTTCTTCCGTGCGCCAGAGATGGAAAGGCAGAGCTTCAGTGCCAAAACCGATGTTTACGCTCTGTTCGTTACCGCCGTGGTCTGCAACTCCAAGTACGCCGACCACCCGCTGGTAGAAAGTTTGTTGAAGACCGACGACTGCGATGAGAGCGACGAGGCACAAGCTGACTTCCAACAATGGATCTACGACGAGGCAATTGTTGGCATGAAGGACTGGGTCGATATGGCAAGGAACCAGATGGAGGACCGGGCATCGTCCCAAATCATTGCAGAAAGATGCGACATTCTCGCTGGTCTGGGAGACGAATTCTGCACTGTTGAGCCGCTCGACCGAAACCGCAGGAACCGGATGCTGGCGACCAAGCTAAATTCCAAAACGCCACTCACTCCTAACGGAAGTTGGTCGTGGCGTCGCCTGCAAAGATCCCATATGCCCTTGTATAAGCAGTGTCAAAGGCTTCGGAAATGAGCTTCGCTCCAGCAAGTTTTCGGCGGCGATTTTGGAATGTTCTGAAGGAGGTGGAAGGAGGTGGAAGGATTTGTTAGTCGAAGGAGGGAATGCGTGGGTATGAGCATCAACGTATTGGGTTGGTCGTCCCCGGCTGTTATGAGGATGCGGAGGTAGGCAATCCTGGATGTGCTGTTTCGATTCGAGTCGGCCGGTAAGCAGTGTCGAGCAGTCAAATGCTCGCGCTTTAATCCCAGATGGCTTCAATCGACTACCGAAACAGCACTGAAACGTTGTACCTACTTTTGCATGCATCTTAACAACCGAGGACACCCTAACTCCATACTAGGTAGATGCATAGATGCCCATATTGCGTTTCTTCAAAATATTAGCTCGTGTTCAGAATGCTAAGTACCTTGTGTATACACGGCTACATAAATGGCCTTGACACGATGCAGAGATCCAATGGTCTATATGTGCCTGCTTAAAACAGCGATATCGATGGAAAAATGACAACCTGGACAGTTCCGAGACATCCTGCAAGCCAGTCCCAATGGGAAGGACAGCGCAAAGGGGGTGTCTCTCGGTCTCTTTCCGGCCCAATGGTTGTAGCAGTTGAAGACGTTGAAGACGGAACAGGGCCGGCCAGCTGGCGACCAGTAAGGGGCCAGCAAGACCTTTAAGCGCCCGGCATGTGTGAAGATGTCGAGCAGGGAGGTTAAAGCATGCTGGCTGCATTCCCATTGGCTCTCGATCACTGCATCGTTCGCCCACTTCGCTAGCCCGTGCCGACAGCGCTCACAACCCACGGCTGACCAGAGAAGCGACAAGTGAACACGGGCAAAGCTCTCTGCTATCTTTAGCAGCGCCTCTGCAAAGCAAACGATAGAGTTGTGCGCCATTGCTCGCCGAGCCAATGGGCATCTAGGGACAGTTGCTAGTCACCTTCTCCGGTCTGCCACTCCAACTCTATCCTCCAGCTCTCCCAATGGCCCGCCTTGCCCCAACTCTCGTCCCGGCCACGCTCACCACACGAGATCCACCCTGACTAGTATCGCAGAAACCATCTTCGTCCTGCGATACTTACTCATGGAGCCCTTGCATCTCCAACGGAGCCGTGCCTGTGCCTGTGTCTCGGCCGCCCTTACCTTGCAGGCGCTTCTCAACTTGGCCTCTTGGCCACTCGAGACCACCGGGCTGCACTGAGCGACACCAACTGCACCCGGTCTTTCCTGCAGTGGAGCGTCAGGATGAGTGCGTATAGCTTTGGCCGCGTTGAGGGTCCTCTCTCGCCGCGTCGACGCCTTGGACAAGGGGTATTACCGCAGCCTCCTACTTTACTCACCACCTCCCTCAACAATGCTCATCATCTCCAACACGGTATCGCCGGTCAGGGCAGCCAGGTGCCAATGTCCGCGACCTCCTTGAGCAGTCCCTTTTCTCTGGCCGCGGGCTCGCCATGCTCCGCCGTTACGAACGAGGGGCAGATGGCCGCATCGCCCATGGTCGCATACAATCCGCAAGAGTGGGCAGGCGGGAGTCATGGCGAACAGCAATATAACTACGGTCGCGGACAGCAGGGCGTTCAGACGGTCCGGTATGCACCGCAAATACGAGGCCCAGATGAACCTATCCGGTCACCACCTCCTCCATATTCGACCGACCCACTCGATGCCTCACCAGCCGGCTCGACTCCATCAACACAATTCTCGCCTCAATATGTACCTAGCAGCGCGTCGACGACAATGTCGCCGATGTGGGCTGGCCAGGATACAGCGCCGCAGACCCCATATACCCGCTCCCCGCATGGACCTCCGGAGCAGATCGTTCAGCCCAGTCCGCAATATGATGACTCGAGCTTGGCCGCTGCAAGACCGCCGTCAGCTCGTCGAGCTGCGTCGACGGGTGACATGTACCGAGCTCAACCCGCACGGTCACCGTTGTCTCAGGGCGAGATTGCCGAGCAAGCTAGACATGGATATGCGCTACCACCACCTCCTCCCGGTCCACCTCCTCGCGCCAATCGATCTATAAGCTTAAGTCGTGTAGGGGAAAGCCCGACAGTAACGTCAAATGCGCAGCTTCCACCTCGGACTCGTCGCCCACCGGCTCTTGGAACAGAGCTGGGACCGGTGCCACCTACGCCCGCAAATTGGGATGAAAATGCGCCGAATGGCATGGCGCAGGCTCAAGATCAGGAACAGGAATACAGCAGAGGCCCAGAAGCGTTACACGTTCGAACAGAAGGTTTGAACGGAGCAGTCGTCGGCGACGATGCTCTCACAAGTTCCAGCTCGGGTGGCGTACCATCAGCGCATGCACGCCGGGAATCGAATAGTGGGCTGGTTCGCAGTCCTGCCGTGCGGCAAAGAAGCATCAGTGCGCTTCGCGAAAGGAGAACAGCTAGCAGAGCTGGTAGAGCGAACAACGATCCTGACCATGTCACAAGTCCGGTGGATGAGGCTCTGGCACACCCGCTTGAGAATTTGGTGCTTTCGAAGAAGGGGTCAACTCTGGCGGAGCGCAGAAGATCAATGAGGATATCACCGCGAAGTGGTGGGAGCTTTCAGGCTCTCGATGCTGCTCTTGGAAGTGGAAGGTTACAACCAACGTCTGCGAAAGGATGGGCTCGGACGCCTGCTTCTGCACAATCTAATATTATCGAACAGGTACTCGAGCAGGATCGTCTAATCGACTCTTCGACTCCGGTGCTGAGCTCGAAATCCAGAGCCGTATCCTCGGCGGACGACCAGCCTGCGCTTTTAGTTTCTCCTCGGCTACCATTGTCAGCCTCTGTTCAGTCTTTGCTGGCACCGCCAACTCCTGGTGCGACCCCGAATGCCTCGAGCAACAGGCCCGTGTCTCATTTGCTCCATATTCCGAATGATGACGAGAATCTTAGGTCACAGCCGATTCTTTCCCCAGAAAGCACCCACTCTCTGATGGACTTTGCCAACGAGCCATCGCCGCGATCCATGATGCCGAAAAGCCCGGACCTCTTCAAGGCTGAGAGCGTCGAAAGGCACCGCATCTTTGTCGAAAAGGAAGCGGCTGCCGTCAATGACAGCGAGCGTCTACAACTTTTTGTTCGTTTCATGGAAGAGGAGTCTAAGATCCGGCGAAAGAAGTACGCGAAGGTTTTTGAACAAGATCGCCTGAAACCTGCCGACCTAACGGCAAAGATGTTCGCGATTCCGGCGCAAATCCCAGAGCCCCCTCGATCGGCGCCCCTTCCTGGGCGGAGTTCGTCCATACTTGGCCACGATAGGAAGCTCTCCACATCGTCATCAGGCACCTCATTTGCAGAGTCACCCCTGGTTAGGTCCCGCGCTTCAACGGACGCGACTTCAGATCAACAGCCATTGAAACTCGATACGTCTAGCGAGACTGTTCGGAGAAGAGAAGGTGCTTTTGTTCCCGCATTATCTCCTATTGCTAGTATGAGTGCGGTTACTGGCAGAGATGAGATGGAGTCGAGAGGCAGAGCGCCAAGTCGATGGTGGGAGGAGGGTTCCAATAGCTCCGGACGAGGTTTTGATGTCATGGGACGATCGAAACGAGAGTCGAAATACATGTCTGCACTGATCGAGAACGACCACTTTGGTGATAGCGATGGTGCTGGGCCTTCCGAAGCTCCTCCAGGCTACGATGGACCGGTGGGGCCAAATGGGTTCCCGGACGAGAAGGCTGCTCTCAAAGCAGGAATCCCCGCGTCCAACGGCAACGTCCTTCCAAGGCGAGCGCCATTCGAAAATCGTCCCGGGGTTCTGGACGTCTCGCGATTCGCGACACTGCCTCCGCCGTATCCCCGTCACCATCCTGCTGTCAATAACAGCCATCCTAATCTTGCTGATACCAGAGCAATATTGAGAACGTTGAACGACACAGAAGAGGCTCAGAAAGCTCGAGACGACTTCGCAGACCAAGCAGCACAGAAACGCTCTCGTGCCGATTCTTGGTCCGACCATCAGAAATCCATGCATGATCAAGAGATGCAATTTCGCATCTCGCAGAACGACATTACGCGACGCGAATATGACGATGCCAACTTTGCACTCTATGACAAAATTCATAGCACGAAGAAGAAGGCTGTTCAATCCTGCTTCGATCTCTATCAAAGCATGGTGGTAACCCCAGTGCATGGCTTTTACAGTACCCGTATCGCGATTGCCAACAACACGATCGACACCCTTACCAACCGACTGCTCGAGCGAAGCAGTACGCCGTTGCCCGACCAGCCACAGACTGAAGGCGATTCGCAGCCGGAACTTCTCGAGAAGCTCACACTACTCAAGTGGCTTTTCGAGACGCGAGAATCATTGCATCGGGCTCAGTTTGACGTGCTGAGCAAACGCAATGAATTGTACAAGGAGCTTGTGTTACTCCCATACAGTGCACCCGGTGTGTCAGACAATCCTGCGAATCAGGCAAAGGCTGCAGAAGCAGCCACCTTCTTCGAGAAAGACTACGTGACACGCGAAAAAGAACTGACAAGTTCCTCGCTTGCCAGATGGACGTCCCTGTACGACACGATTCGCGCAGCAGTCACGACCGGCGTGCAATCTCAACTGAGCGCCTTCTGGGACATTGCACCCCAGATCCAAGACCTGCTCCAGCAAATCTCCTCCAAAGCCAACATCCACCAAGATGGCAAGAATATCGCCAGCCAACCCGATCTCCGCAATCTGGAGATCCTCGTGCCGCGCCACGAAGTCGACGAGAATAGGAGCTATTGGGATCATCCGTTGCGCTACTTGTACAGTGTCATGGGACACGCGCAAGTGAGCACCCGTCAGTTTGTCGAGGCACAAGTCAGTCTTTGGTGTCTGGAGCAGGAGATTCGTGAAGGTCTCGTACGCGCGCAAGCCAAGGCCGATGGCGACGCTACCGAGAACGAAGTCCAAGAGGAGCTCAAGCATGGCGTTGAGGAACTTCAAGAGAAGGTCGGCGTGGTGGAAAGCCAATGGGCAGAAGGCCTCGGAAGCGACTTTGAGAGCGTAAAGATGGCGGTCAGAGACTACTTGGACGCAACAGGTGGATGGGACGAAGAACTGGAAGAGATGGCTTGAAGGATATGAGCAGTGAAACGCTGCTTGATTACTTGGCTTGGTTCATGATGATTGATCTGGTCTGTTTCTATATACTTGATACCCAATTTGATGCGAGAGATGATTTTGGCTGACGAAGACTTGTCCGACCGGCCCCTAAAGTGACGCCGATTGCCCGCCGGGCGCATGTATGCCCACCTCGAAACGATGGCGTCTACAATTAGGAATCGTGAGAGTTTCAATGATTGATTCCTTACAGATTGACGCTAGGCCAAGTAGCACGATCAGAGCACACGCGGTGTATCTCGTGTCTGTATCGAAGAGAAAAGAGCCTTCATGATGAGAGGTACTGCGCCCACAGCAGCAAGCGAGCAGGGGAGAACCAGCGACCGCAAGAGCTAGCGGCGGTGTGGAATTCAGTCAAGAGGAATCGATACTATCGATAATTTTCATCGCCGTTACTTAGTAGCTATTAGAGATCAATGTTATTCGATACCTTATGGATTGCCAGGCATGCTCCGGTGGTCATCCACGGGTTTCTTTCTGT
>UYJD01000012.1:170039-227248 GCA_900618795.1 Cyanodermella asteris
TGAAGACCCAGACCTACGAGCAACACCTTCAGACTTGACGCCGACCTTCACTGGTCGCCTACACAGTCAACCACCCCGTGCCCGCGTTACAATTAGTGCAAAGGCCAGTTACGATTATGTGATTCGTCACCCCTCTTCCTGTTTCCAGTGTACGCCAACTCACCAAAGCTACCGTAGGTCATTGGCTGCGGAACCGCTGGCTTGACGATCGCATACGGTTCTCGGTAGTGCTGGTCACTCAATCGCAATTGTCGAGGGTGGCGGTTTCTACGAGCTTGACAACAGCAATTATTCCCAGATTCCCGCTTTTGACATTCAATTCTCTTCTGCCAACCCTTCGTCGACACAGTCGCTCGTTCATTAGGGCATCGTCACACCTCTTCAATCTCAGCTTCAAGGTCGAGAGATTCGTTACACTCAGGGAAGACACTAGGTGGCAGCTCCGCACGCAATTATATTGCATACCACCGTGGGGAACTTTTGACTAGTGGGCTTCAATCGTCGGAAATACCTCGTACACGTTTGGGAATATTCTAAAATACTTCAAGTGATCTTGTGTTTTCTCACCTCCGGGCTATTCGAAGCTTGGTCCGGTCAACCACCGCTATGATCCATTTGCTTTCTCTCCGCAAGGGGCTCCGCTCCAAGTCTCGTATGCACCATACTTTCACACATCCTCGCGGGGGACTGCCATTGCTTTCCAGGAGCTCGGGCTCTCGGAGATCAATGGTCTGAACAGTGGACAGCTCATCGGATACGCTGCTGCGACTGTCACGCAGGATCCACGGACCCAGACTCGACCGTCTTCTCAAACCGCATTTGGAGACGAGACGATCCACTCTACCAATGCGATTTTTTACAAGCAAACAGTAGCTCGTCGCATCACCTTCGATGCGGCTAAAAACGCGAATGGAGTCGACGTCGTCACCGCTGGCGTTAACTATCACCTGAATGCGTCAAAGGAAGTCATCCTGTCTGCTGGTGCATTCCGTTCACCTCAACTACTCATGCTATCGGGAATTGGTGCAGAGTCGATCTTGAAGAACTTCAGCATCCCAATCGTGAAGGATATTCCCGGGGTCGGTCAGGGAATGCAAGACCAGAACTACTTTGGCTCCGTCTACAAAATCAACGTAGACTCCTTTTCATAGGTATTAGCGAATCCCTAGTATGCGGCAGAAGCAACAGAGGAATACCAGAGCCGTCAGGCTGGACCTTTGACTGGCTCCGGAGCCAATTACATCGGATGGGAAAAGGCTTGCTCCGACTCAGGGAACGGGTTCTCGAAATCGACGCAGGCAATGCTTGCAACGTTTCCCAAAGACTGGCCGGACTTTGAGCTGCTTCCCTTACCGATACAGACGGTCGCGGTCAAAGACGCGGATAACTACATGTCTGTTACTGTTGCCGTCCTATCGACCAACTCGCGTGGCAATGTCACCCTCAACAATACGGACCCCATGAGCAACCCGTTGATACAGCTGCCCTGGCTCTTGACAAAGGAAGACCAAGAAGTTGCCGTGGCTGCATTTCGCCGCTCGCGCCAAGTCGCTGCTGCTTCAGGGCTCGTGATTGGGGATGAAGTCGCTCCCGGGCCGAGCGTACAGTCGGATGAGGAGATCTTGAGCTATATTCAATCGAGTATTGGACCGATACATCACGCAGCTTGCACGAACAAGATGGGCAAGCAAGATGACCCAAGCGCCGTGGTTGACAGTCACGCAAAGGTCTATGGAGTGAACAGGCTTCGAGTGGTTGATATCAGCGCTTTCCCACTGCTGCCGCCGGGTCATCCGCAGTCGACTGTCTACGCTCTTGCAGAAAAGATCGCCGAGGACGTTTTAAGCACTTAGATCATAGGCCTTCCTCATCAGCTGCATGATAATTTCACAGTTTGCATATATGGATGATGAACATAATTCATGCTGATTTCATGATCATAGAAGCCAGCTGTTCCGCCATGGCATACAAAGTAGCTTGTGGGTGACCAGCAACCGGATTCGGCATGACGCTCGCGTCCGCCACCCTCAAGCCACTGACGCCAAAAACCTTACCTTCCGAATCGATCACGCTTCCCATGGCCGCCGTACCTCCCGAATGATGATGCTGCATACCCGTCTTCTCAACCCGGTCAAGGATCTCCGCATCCGTCGCAGCAGCGGTCAGAGGCACCAAACCCTCCAGCCCAGGCAAGCCCGACGGAGGCGTCTCGCGCTCAACATACTCCTTCATAGCCTCAGTCGTAAGCATAGCCTGAAGCATCCTGCGAACAGCATGGATGAGCCCAGCGCGATCGGTTTCCGTCGCAAAATAGCCCGAGTCAATGACCGGAGGGGCCCCGGCAGACGCAGAAGAGATGGAGACTGTACCCCGAGAGGTCGGCGTCAGGAGCATGGTCGAACTGGCTATGTGTGAGCCATCTGCTGGGATGCCGGGGATTCCGGCTGGAGCGTAGACGCTGAAGTTCTCCACCAGCGGGCGCGGGTAAGTCAACAGCGATTTTGTGAACGGGTTGGTTTCGGCTTCGAGCTGGATGGCTCTCTGGACGGCATCGGGCTTGTCGAGCTCGTTGATCACCCAGTCGTACGGCAGGCCTTTGAAGAATGCGGGATCTTGGAGCTTGTCTAGCGCGAGACCGCGGTCGGGGTCTTTGAGGCGGAAGGCCATGTACATGGCGAAATGATCGTGCAGGTTCTGACCAACTCCGGGTAGTGGGTGTATGATGGGGATGTCGTACTTCTTGAGCAGGTCTGAGTCGCCAATGCCAGATAGAAGTAGGATTTGCGGTGTTTGTAAAGCGCCAGCACAGAGAATCACCTCCCTGCGAGCCTCGAAGCGGCGACCATCGATTGATTCGATACCTGTCGCTTTCTTTGTATCGTCGAACAGGATTAGCGCTGCCACGGTTTCGGTCAAGACTTCAACACCATCCAGAGCGTAAGCCAGATACGACGGCTGCCGCTTCCCATTCTTTGAATTCTCATGAAATTCGGCAATGCTCGAGACCGACCCTGCGTCCTGATCACCATTGAATCCCACCTCAAGCTCTCCCCAAGCCTCCCGAATCGGCTCACGCAACGGATACCTTCTTTTTGGATCACTCCCCGAAATCGAAACAATCTCCATCGGGCCATCAAACCCATGCGCCCTGGCACTCGCAGCCCCATCAGCAAACCTCTCACTCTTCCGAAACCACGGAAGCATGCCCTTGAAGCTCCAGCGTTTGTCGCCAACGCACTCGGCCCAGGCATCGTAGTCGTCTGCGTCGCCGCGCAGCCAGCCGCCATAGTTGATGGTCGTGCCGCCGCCGAGCGCCTTGCCGGCGTTGATGGTGTGGATGCGGTTTCGGGTGGCTTTCTGGGGCACGCTTTTGTAGGACCAGTCGAGGTCGGAGTTGAGGAGGGCGAAGCCGCCGAGGGGCGTGGTTATGTTGGGGTTTCCGGCCGGGTCGGTGCCGGCTTCGAGGAGGAGGATCTTGTGGCCGGCTGATGCAAGGCGGTGGGCTATCACGCAGCCGGTCAGGCCGGCGCCCACGATCACATAGTCTGCGGTTTTGGTGGCCATGCTTGGCTGCATCAAGTCGTGTCACTAATGAAGAGAAAGAGAAATGTTTCGCCTGCCTGGATGCGCAGAATACTAGGGAACGTGACAAAGGAAATGGCTGAGCTATATGGCAGAGGATGGAGTGGGGTTCAACAAACGAGCTCAGCTGAACTGTCGGCCTTCTTGGAGACCTGCAAGTTAGCTCTAACACGATCTTCTTTTCGACAGTCTCGGTGACATCACTGAATTGACCATAAGTGAGGTGCAAGGAAAGCCCGAACTGACACATTATGAAGGAAGGCATATTCACAATGTAAGACTCCGCAACATTTTGTTAAGTCTAACAGGTTTAAGCCAAGCTGCAACCGAGACACGGCATTTCTGGAAAGCCTCAGGCTCTTTTCCAAGTCAGCAAAGTTTATGCATTCGCCTTGACCGGAAGCACTCTTACTGGTCAATCTTTCTCTAGACAGAGACAAGATCGCCAGATTCTCACCTGTGAGATGCCATCTTATGCGTCAATTTTGTTTTCTCGAGTGTAGTCGCCTTTCTTAAAGTTCGCCACACAGCATTCCTTCTTCACGAATGCTTGAGCTAGGTCTGACAAGCGTAGTCCAGTCTACCGCCTTTCTGTAAAAAAACGACCACCGTTTGAGGGGTTGCCGTAAGCACGTTCGGAACCGAGTAAAGCTGTGACGCATTTCGCACTCCGACTCCGCCGCCGCCGATTGTTCAGCTCCAATTTTGCGTTCGGATCGGAGCGCAATTGCAAGCTAAATAATAAGCTCCACCAGCAACTCATCTCGGTCATGTTTGCCGGTCATGTTCTGCCTCTCACAACACCATAGCCAATGAACCTCGTCGCACCAATCACCCACTCCGAAACCATGAGCCCCTTCCTCTCCGCCTCCACCTCCGCCGCCGAAGATTCCGAAACCCCTCACGATATGCTCCCCGACCTCGACACAGACACACAGTCCCACACACCGCCTTCGACAGCATTGGCTCCCAAGCCGCGCAAGTCGTCGTCCGCGAAACGGCGACGACGCTTCTCCGCCAACGATGGCGTACGGCCACGCTCCTCGTACCCGTTCCGCGACAACCAGGACGCCGAGCGGGTCTCGCTGAGCACACTCGACGAAGAGCCGTCGCGAGACCCGCGAGACACATCGGCGCTCACGCCCACATCGACCGTTCCCGGGTCGGCGGCCGACGCCGCGTCGGAAACTACCTCGAACGGCCCGGACTATCAGGGCTTGTCGTGGCCATCGACCGGAACTCGGGATCGACTGGAGGCGACGGAAGAGCAGGCCGCGGCGAGGCAGGAGAAGCTGGCGGCGGCGGTGCGGACGATACTCGAGTGTGTGGGCGAGGATGTCCATCGAGAGGGCTTGCTCAAGACGCCGGAGCGGTATGCGCAGGCTATGATGTACTTCACAAAGGGGTATGAGCAGAATTTGAAGGATATCGTCAACGGGGCGATATTCCACGAAGATCACGACGAGATGGTCATTGTGAAGGATATCGAGGTGATGAGCTTGTGTGAGCACCATCTGGTGCCGTTTACGGGCAAGGTTAGTGCACATGAAGCTGTGGGAACGCTGTAGGTTTTCTGGCGAGGGCTAATATCTTGCAGATGCACATTGGCTATATCCCCCAAGGCCGAGTGCTTGGGCTTTCGAAATTTGCACGAATCGCAGACATGTTCTCGCGAAGGCTCCAAGTGCAAGAACGACTCACCAAGCAAGTCGCAGCCGCCATCAACGAAGTCCTGATGCCTGCAGGCGTCGCGGTGGTGGTGGAAAGCAGCCATCTTTGCATGGTGATGCGCGGCGTTCAGCAGATGCAGAGCAAGACGACCACGAGCTGCATGCTCGGAGCATTGAGAGCCAGAGACCGCACAAGGGCGGAGTTCTTGACTCTGATCAGGCAGTAAGAGGCGGGAGCCGAGGTCATGGCTGGGGTCCTTTTGGACATTAGCAGCATGATGGCGTTATTCAACAGGGAGGGCGGAGAGGTTTACACCAATATCACGGAGCATTGGAAATGGGTAGGCATTTATCCTGCATTTCTGGCGCGACGGAAGAGGCTTTCAACAGGCCTGCGGTGTTTACCTGTATTTGATGACGATTGTGCATACTACTTGAACGATCTTGGTATTTGTCGCTGGCCGAGCGCAGCAAGGCTTGATAGGAGCACGTTTGTGGATATACTAGAATATGATCATGGAAATGGCAACATTATAGCACTAACCCTGACACATCGATACCAGATTTACAAGCTCAACAAAGCGCGAAGTACCTCCAAGCTGCAACGGATCGGTGAATGCTGGTCCAGATAGCCAGCAAGATTCAATGCGCTGCTTCTGCCAAGAGCTGAAGCAGTCGCTTTTGAGGCGATGATCCTTGTTCATCACCAACCACCACCCGTGATCCTACATTCGCCACTGCGATGTTTGCAAACCAAAGATGCTGCTTGATTCATCTCTTGCCCAAACGCGTAGAACACGCGTCAGGAAACAATGAATGCAAACAAAAGTCAAAGCTCCTGATAATCAAGGTGGGGCAAGTCGAGTCATTTGAGTTTCGACACACCTGCAGGGTAGTAAAGTCAATTCACGCAGCCTCACGCATAAAACATTCCGCCACACCACTAGTCACAACAGCGCACTTCTGACAATCTGAAGATTAAATATCTCCTTCCATCTCACTTCAACACCATCAAGTCGAAACCTCAATACGCCAACAGGACCTGTGTCTAAACTTCCCTCAGATCAAGTCTTTTCTCTACGACACGCCGAGCCATGGATCCCCATACCGCCACAAGAGAGCAGTTCACAGCCAACCTGACCAGCAAACCCGTCCCCGCAGGCGCCAGCGACGAATACAGAAAAGTCTTCACCTCTCTTCAGAAACTCCTCGACCTCCTAGCGCACCACCAAGCCATGGAGCCCAACATGCAACAAACCTACATGACGCCTGCCGCATCCAAGAACAAAGTCTACTTCATGTAAGTCTCCTCCTTCCCCTCCGACCCAAATGATAAGACTACCAATCTCTTCAAATGTATCACGTGATGTTCTCGAAATTCGTTGCTTACGCTTCTTTTTGATTCACAGGTGGGACTTTGTTGGTCGTTCTCTCGGCATGTTGAGCGCTTTGCCGCCGAGTTTGCCTGCGAATGCTATGAAGGCTTGGCAGGAGATTTGTGGACGGACCGCGATGGCGGATGAGTAGATCAAGGACCGGAATGGTCAGCTCGATATGATGGTTGGGGGCGAGAGGAGCGCGAGGTTCGAGTTTGGTGACGAGATCAAGCGGGCTTCGGCGGAATGTGTGCCTTGAACTGGAATGGTACACGGGGAGAGCAAGACCTCAAGTCGGCTCTCTGGATGATAGGTTATACTTCATGTGTGTGGGCATTTTTTGACGTGAGTGCTTGATTTGAGACATGGCACTTGTTGCTCATAAGTTGCTGTCGAAAAGATCATATTTGTCCTATCATCTGCTTCCGTTTTAAGATTTCATGTATGGCCACTCGCCATTGGCAGTTCCTCCCGTGTGGATCGCACCAGTTGTACCTCGAATCCAGTTCGTCTCTAAGCCCGTCGTAAGAGCTTCGCAGCACAGTAAATATTGTACGCAAAGAGGATACTGTGTGCGTTTGTAAGCATAGATCCGTCCACTCAAGCACAGTTTGCACTCACTCCATAATAAATCCCATCGCACCCGCCGTTGGCACCAGCCCGCCGTGCTCAACCGAGTCCGCCACCTTTCCAGGCGTCTCACTCACACCTCTTCTCCTCTTGCTGTACGAATCCGGCTTTGCGCGGACGACAAGGGATATGACTGCTGCAGCAGTCGCAAGCCAAACAACGGCATAAAAGACGTGAATGTTCACATGCCAAAGGAAAGCCTTACTACTCAAGTTACGACGCGGACGCGCCAGGACGATGAGCACGACCACTTGTACGAGTGTGATGATTCCCTGGCAATCCCGTCAGCTGCACATCGCAAAGAAATCGCATTTACATTTTTAGAAACGTACCCAGATGGCCATCCATATCGCGCCGCCCTGCAACGCGGTCCCTTCATCTACCACATAAATGGAAACACCACTGAGGACAACATCCAAGATCCCGAAGCCGAGCGTGATGAACAGTGCCCGCCAGTATCGTTTCCGCAGCCTGGCGCGTGCGTCGGAGAGGCCTTGATGGGCTACTTTCTCGTATCGCTGCGTCGGGGTCGGGAGGATTCCTCTGTTATCAGGCACTTCCCATCGTTCTGTGATTTTCACTTCGAGCGGCTTTTCGGGGCTGTGATATGCTGTTTCGATGGATGGCCTGCGGGCCGAGTTGATGCTGTTGGGGCTGTAAGGGGCGTGGACGGAGTCGGGGGAGAGGAGGCTGCGGTCTTCGGGAATGTCGTGCAAGGCGTTGTTTCTTGGGTTGTATGCCATGTTTAAGTCACACAGGATGGGTTTACAGGAGGAGAAGGCTTACGACCGACATGTTTCTGACTTGGACATGGTCAACTTATAGATCTGGGTGCTCATTCCCTTGTCTTGACCCGTGTGCCTCGTCCCGGGGGGTCTGATTCAACTTAGCACGTCTTCCCGCTCAAGGCTCGAGACATCAGGGATGTTTCGCTGCATGCAAGGCTGAATGACCGATGATCGACATCGGTTTTGTCCATTCTGAGACAGGCCGCTTTATCTCCCACGTCTCGGTCTATCGAAGCTTCGATATGAGTGGCTTGGATCGATGGCAGAGTGTCGCTGCTACGCCGAGCCCGCTCGTAGTCTAAATCCAGAACTGAATTTTTGAGCTTGATGCCCCATCAGATCTCTTCACAACAGTGGTTGACATTCAGTTGGCGATGGAGCTCCCGTGCTGAATGAACCCTCGGAGACTTATAAGCCTGACCAAATCATCTGAGAGGCGGTTCCGGTGTTGTCGGGAAGCGTATACAGCAGTAAGTCGCAAATGGCAGCAAAAGAGCCGACGGCCCGTTCAGTCTCGAAGAAGCAAAGCTACGTGGCCGGCCATCGGAGCTCCAGCGTCTTTGCCGTTCCGATTGAACCGAATTGACTGGCTTCCTCAAACGCAGACAAGGAGGTGCTGTGCTTCTGCCCAATGACTGGGGCAAAGATGGCGATAAGCATTCCGTTCCTCGGCATTCAATTCGTGTCTCAAGCTCATAACAGCTGTCAAACAGAAGGTCGTCCTCTTCAGAACAAATCCTTGGCCATGTCGCATTCCACCCGGCTCTGACAACGGTCAAGCTGAACACCAATGCAGGGCACTGACGTCGAGATGAAGCAGGCTGATTAAAATGTCCGTTTGCGGTGCCTGCCGACGACGTAGGATCAGATGCAACCGCCAGGAACCCTGTGACCGCTGCACGAAGAGCAATGTCTTTTGCATTTACGGTGAAAATGATGGTCACACCTCGATATCGTATGCTCGACGTCTGGAGCACAAAGTTATGGAACTGAAATCTCTTCTCGTTGGGGGCCTGAATCAGCGCCCGCAACTCGCCTCTCGTGAGTACTCGTATGCCCAACTCTACGAGCGACACCAACTCACGCATACACTCGTTCATGAAGATCGAGGAGCCGCGAAGCTCCAGGCGATGCATCGTACGGTCATTTTATAGGCTTAATGGTCAGTCCCAGGGATGACTACCTCCGCTACCATCCGCATGCGGCAATTCCTGAGTCTACTTACCGTCGATATTGCGGCGGCCTCAACATTCTGCGTATCATCGGCGAAGTGTGTGACCAGCAACAGGGTAGATCACCCGGCCATGATGTGATGGAGGCTCTTGAAAGATCAGCCTTCATGCAGCCGTGTGACAAGACTTGTATTCTGCCTTCGGAACAGCTCATGGTCGAATTGACCACCGATGCGAGCCGGCTGGCGCTGGTGTGTCATGACCGCATTGACGAGCTGAGCTTTTCGACTTCGTTGACTAAGCTCTACAGCACGTTTCCGAAATATTACAGCTTGGAGGACTTTGCATTCCTGTCTCCCCTGTTTGCGGCTCTGGCTCTGGGAATCAAATATGGGAAGGCAAAGGCTTCGATGAGCGATGTGAACAGCGCCGGGTAGGTGATCGCATTCGCCCTCGTGTGGATGTTGTTGTCGAACGGTGTTGACATGTCGCCGCCAGTACAGCTTATTACCATGCCAGCCGGAAATGCCTGCAAAGGTGTAGAGGAGCGTTGAGCTTCAACTCTGTCAGAGCAATGATCCTCCAAGCACGGTTCCTGCTTTGCAGCTCGATGCTTAGCAGCGCATTCAGTGCCATGGGCAATACAGTGTCATTTGCAATAAGGTTAGGCTTACATTGGTCGAGCTCAAGCACACAGACCCTGTTCCCAGCGGAGCAGCACTTCCAACACCGGCGCGTCTTCTCAGTCCTGCACACGATGGATGCATACCTCATCAGTCTACTTGGACCGCCAAGTATTCTCTCGCATGTTGACTACACCCAGATACTAGTCCTCTATGACGACCACCTCGAAGAGGAAGGAATAAGTTTCGTCGTCGGGAACCAGCCTTGCCACTGGCAGAGTCTGTCCTCTGCCATAAGCTATGGCATATTGGCGGCAAGATTCAGGACTTGTACCAGAGCTCGAAACACGACCACGGGACACAGGAGGTCGAAGTCGAGCGAGTGAGCATGCTACGAACAAGAGCCGACGAATGGACCCAGAGCCCAGCCGACTTGTCTCAAGAAAAGCGCGCAGAGCTGTCTCTCCACGGCCAACTCTATTTGCGACTCCACCACGCTATCGTTCAGATCATGCTCTATCGACCGTTTCTACGTTATCTAGCACGACACCGGGACGCCGCCAGATTACAAATGCGAGGGTATGAGTACGCTTCGCTGTGTGTGCATGCCGCCATGCAGGTTATATGGCTGATGGAGACTGTCCAGAGCAGCGGTCTTCTGCACGGGTCAGTCTGGCTGCATACGTATTCGTTGGCATCTTCGGACAGTATTCTGACGTATTTTGTGCGGTTTTCGCGATAACGGGCTACGGTTGCTGAAAGCGTTGCTGCGGTGCGTCAGGCAACGCCGATGCTGGGCGAGCTGGGATCCAGGGATTCGACTACCAGAAGTGTGGAAGTTTCTCTGAGAACCATGCTTCAAGACCTTTGACCTGCTATGGGATATCGCGTTGTGCGGCAAGTCATGCTTAGCTTGTCTTTCCGCATCTCTCTGTATGAAAGACTATTGTTCTCCTTTTTTACGGTTCAAAGACGAAGCATGCCATTGTCGCACAGCAACCCTCGGAAACATTGTCTATTGTATTTCTTTCATCGAGCAGCTGCTCGAATCACGCACAGTGCTGTCCCGTCCATCTGCTTAAATGCCGCCACCAGCATAGCAAGCTAGCAATTTCCGTTCTTCAGGAATCTCTTCTCTAACCCTCGACATATCGAGCCCCTTTCCTATCGTCAGACTTTTTGACAAAGTTACACGAGCGGTGCTAGAAGCTTGATATCGACTGCGCAACCCACGCTGGACGTTTACATTCCTCACACCACAAACATTTCTCCCAGTCATTCTCCAATCAGAGAATTGATAGGCATGTCTTCCTTTAACCGCCCAATGACTCAATCCGAACGCACCCTCTTAACCTCCATCAAGAAAAGCCAAGATCGCACCCAACTCCGCACGACACTGACCAAGTTCCGCACCGCGATCACAGAAGGTCAGTACAACCTCGCCCTCGCACTCGTAACATGCGGCCTCTCCCTCGCCCGCGCCCTCCACAACAAGTCCAGCCGCAACGAACCGAGCCTCTTCACCAACCCGAACGTCGGCTACAAATCCGGCAAGTACTACCGGAAAGAGAAATCGACCAGCGAAATCTGGACGCTGACCCGCGACTTCAAGACCGCCCTGACGGAGTTCGTCTTCGAAAGCGACGAGGACGACTTCCTGGTCCCCGTCGGATGGGACCTAGCGTGCATCGAGACCGCATACTGGAGCGAAGGAGAAGCCGAGCTCGCGCGCCGGGCCGTGGACCGCAATATGCAGCAGCAACAGCGTGCTGCGGCTGCGGCGTCGCCGTTGAGGGTTTCGTTTGCCGGGTTGTCCGTGATGGAGATCCCGGCTGTGCAGGCTTACGAGCAGACGAAGATGGACTTCGACTTTGAGTTTTCCGGCGCACCCGCGGCGGTTGTGTCGCCGGACGGCGAGATCTTGATGAAACTCGATACCGAGTTCGTCGCTACCAGAGGTATGCAGCCTCCTGAGATCCCGGTCCGCGAGGCCACCGGCTATTCGCCCCCGAAGCCGAGCTTTTCGGCGTCGATGAACTTCGACTTCAACTTCCTCAGCTTGGCAACCACCCAATCCCGACCGCAGACCCGAGCCCGTTCGATACGGGCTCCTAAGTCGAAACACCGCCCATCGGCCCTGGACCTCGCCCTGCCCGGCGCCGTTCCACCCACGACGCGCCGGACCCGACAGACGCAACAGCCATGTGTACAGCCTCGCGAGTCGCGAACGCATCTGAAGCGTAAGCCTCCGGTGTTGGATCTTTCGATTCACGGTGCCGCGCCGGCTGGCATGTTCGCTGACTACTACACCCCGTCAGCGAAGAAGCGCAAGACGCGGCCGGATTCGCCGAGGCCGGATTGTGGGTTTAGTGTGCTGGCTTCGACGTTCCCGCTGATGTATGGGTTGAAGGGGCGTGTTAATGCTGTTCGACGAATGGGTTGAAGGAAGAGATGCTGGGAATACTGAGATTCATCGTTGCTTGGGATTTGATGAGGTCTTGAGGTAAGTTCGGAGTCGTGCAGCTTTTGTAGACGGGAAGCGCTTCGTTGATTTCTGGACTAGCGGTCTAATCTCTCAGGTAAGTGGTAAGTATTGTTTGTGCTGCATTTCGAGACCCCGCACACTGGCGGGTTTCAGACTTCTTAGACTATGGTTTGTTAGCTCAAACTTTGTTATAAATTGCGCATGGACCAACGTTCGTTCTCAGCTCACCCCGGGCACAGCTCTCTCACGTTAATGACGATAAGAATATTACCAGAATGCTCCGGCAGAACAGGCTCCATGGATAGCTACCATGTACACATTTACAGAGAATGAAGCGCATCAAATGTGTTTCATGATTTCATTCGCAACTTAGCAACAGTCATCAAGTCATTCTCTATGCAGAGCTCTCAAGCAACTATATAAAATTGTCATGCTCCAGGAACCTCCAGCCATGCCATATAATCGCGAGTCGTTTCAAGCTCCCAGATCCGTATCAAATAATCGCGGAGCCGTAACTTCGTGATATACCTGCCGTAATATTCCATTCAGCTCCTGTATTCAGCACCATTGTGTAATCTCCCGTTGTACGCAATCTTCGCAACAATGCAACAATGCAATTCGTCTCCAAAATAGTCGAGACCGAGATCCGAAGCCCTCTCAAGCTGAATTTTTCCTACTGCCACCACATTGTATGTTTGATCTTCTCGTTGACATCGACGAAGTACTGATCATTATCTCGGGCACGGAGGCGAGCCGTACTGCGCTCAGCAACAATATCGGCGTAATAGATGGCCGTATGCGTGTGGACAGCACGAGTAGCACGCGCATACGTATGACATCCGTGCATGATAAGCCCATGAAACTCATCTGCTGTCAGGTTGTTATCGTCGTGAACAATGCGAAAATGACTAGGTCGTACAGTCCCCTGTAAAGCACCGTGGCCACAGACAAACGCAGAGCCATCGCCGCTTTCAATGACGGTGCCAGGCTCGATATTGCCATTACGTTCGTTAGAGTGACCAACGAGGAAGAATCGAGTGTGATGGTGCTTTTGAGCGATGATGGCGGTTAGCTTACCACCCCATGTTGCAACAAGATCACGCAGAAGCTTGACTTCGCCGTTCCTTAGCTCCTCAATCTGGCTGTCAGAGACACCATCCCGAAAGTAGAGGACGATTGGTGGCTTCCGGTCTCCATTCCTTTCAGCAAAGCGATTGACGAGTGTACTCGCCATACCCA
Source organism: Cyanodermella asteris (assembly GCA_900618795.1). Lineage (NCBI taxonomy): Eukaryota > Fungi > Ascomycota > Lecanoromycetes > Ostropales > Stictidaceae > Cyanodermella > Cyanodermella asteris. The sequence continues at coordinate 183,605 of UYJD01000012.1, forward strand.
CAAAACACTGCATTGATGGACCCGCAGCGATGCTCTCTTGCGTGGTTTGTTGGGGGTTAGCGACAGCCGTATAGCGCACGCACTCTCGGTCAAAAGTTCCCGTGAGAGCAGCAATCGATGGGGGTGTAGGAATCTGGCGGAGTTGTGCTGCAGAAGGATGGGTGACATCGGCTCCCATGATCATCACACCACCAGGGGCAAAACGACCAGGTAGAGCGACAGAAGCGTTGGTTCCACCCAGCTTTGCGTTGACCTTCATGGCGACGTTAGCCATGTACTGCGCTGCACCCCTCTGGGACAGCACAGACTTTTCCACAAGCATAACTTGACTGGGGATACCGTACTCGACTTCGCAAACACTCTTGATGGCCTTGTAGAAATTGGCTGGAGTGCCTTGGTGCATGAAGACAAAGATCATCTCAGGTGATTTACATCTGAATTGCTCGCACGTCGTTTGCGCGACCTTATTGATCAGTGGTTTAACTTCGGCCGAAGCTTGGCCAACCACGACCGCAGGTGGCCCGTTCGGAGGTGTGATGCCATAGTTCTTCAATTCACGGTGGAAGCCTTGAAACCAATTGTTGATCGACTCTTGGTTAGCTCCACCGGGTCGTGATGGCTTCGGTAGATATAGGACTCCCCAGCTGTCTAGCTTCTTTGCATTGCGAAACTGAACACCTCTCAGATTCCAGCTTCCGTTCGAGACATTGACGGCACTTCTGGCATAGTTGATACGTGGAGGATCCAGCTTGCGTGCAGAAACCTTGAGCATGGTAGGCGCGACTGAAATGCCATGGGCAGGCAGGACGGACTGGTTGTGCCACTCCAATCTCTTGACACACTCTTGTATTTGGGTGCTGCGTTGGTAGGCTGGAGCAGTTGCAAACTTGATGAAGTCGGCAGTTTCTTGACCCTCCAGCACCTCCTTGTAGCGCTCGCCAGGGGCGGTTAAGCAGAATTCGATGGGAAAAAGGCCAGCAGCCGAATCAACGAGAGGTAAGTCTGGATAGCGGACCTGGACCTGGTATCGGTCTTGAAAGTAATTCTGGATTGTGATGGTAGTTTCCTGGCCTGTAGCTGGATCTGTCTTCACAAATGTCGTAGTAGCTGGCGTAGCAACACGACCGGAGGCGAAATGTAGACCCTTCGCTCGCATTTTCTTGGCGCGGCGGTCAGGGCCAGCATGAGTTACACAGAAGTACATTCCTGTCAATTGCTCACTGAGAGCGCGAAGGTTGACAGTCGGACTTAGCAGTTCCATCGGCGAGGTGCTGGGCGGGCTGCCATTGAAAGCGAGGAGCACCTCAATCAAAGGCTTGTTTGGAACATAGAAGGCCGTTGTTGAGGTGTCCACGTTAACCGAGAGGAGATTGAAATGGGTACTGATAGATTGATGGAGCCCACGAATTGCCTCCAGTACTCCCAGTGTACTCTGCAAGGGCATAACAAGCCCAGCCTCACGTATGAAATATGATAAGCCCTTTGGGCGAGCTACCCAGGTGGGCTGCGAAGAAGGGTGGTGGCGGAGAACAGAATTGAGCCAAAGCAGGCCGTTTTCAATGTCGATTTTCGGGCTATGGGTAAACTTCCTCACAAGATCAGCGATTCTCGTGGTTCCCAAGTTTTTGATCTGGATGTCTATTTCGTTCGGACGGTCGTTCGTATGGCCTGGTAGCTGAATGCGTTCTAGGCCCTCTGCGTCTTCCGGGACCAGCTCGTCAGGTGACCAGACCAAGGACACACCGTTGAAGACAGCGGCGCTTCCAAAGACATCGCTTGCACTTGCAGCCTTCCATGTCTTTTCAATGATGGCAGGCGACATTTCGGCACCTCGCGAGCCGCGCTGCGAAGATGCTGGCACTGTAAAGCGGAGCTCGTATCTGTAAATCTTGATAATCGGGAGCGACTGTATCATGAAATGATTCGTCAAGACTTCGAGTTGCATGCCTTGAGTAGCCTTTGGGCGAGCCAGAGTCGGTGGCGGCTGATCGCCTGTGGAGGGAATGGGAACAGAGTTGGGCAAGTCGCGCAGATTCGTTCGCGGCAGTGAGGGGTCATTGAATGATTGACCAGCGAAACCTCCACGGCTGCTTCCACCTCTACCTCCACGGCCACGGTCACCACCACCTCGACCACGGCTGCTGTCGTACTGTCGGCCGCGATCTTGCTGACGGTCGTCGTGTCGACCACGTCGATCGTACGAGTTTCTGCCACGGCCAGGGGAACGCTCACGTGGGTCTCGGCGGCTGCTGTAATCATCGCGGCGACGGTCACCGTATCCTGACATCTTAGCAGACCCGGAGGAGTATTCAGTGCTACTATCAAGAATGTCAGCCAAGTCCGTTGAAGAAAACACAAATCACAATGAACAAGCGCTAGTAGAGAAGCGTGACGGACTTTTACAGCAGCTTCGCGCATGTGGTTCAAACAGGGAAACGGAGCTTGAGAGAGGTTCGAAGTAGCAATCAATCAAGAACAAAGTGATGATATGTCAAGCTGTGGGTGTAATGTCGGGCTCGATGTGCTGATGTCGGTGCAGCAAAAGATGTTGGATGAAGATGGCCAGTGCTCGGATTATGTAGCTGCGGCCGACGCGAAAGTACTAAACAGCTTGACGTGTTCAATGACAATCTGTGACAGCTTGTTCATGCAAAACGCATCAGATGTAAAGGGGACGAGACAGAGGCTGAACGATGCTGCCCCGTGTGATGTAAACATGCCGAAGGCCTTTCTGTGGACCTGAGGACAAATTCGGTTAAGCGCGAAGCTTAAACCGAACAAGCATCACGAATGCGTCAACGTCGCGCACGTACCTTAAAATTGATCTTCAGTGAGAAGCACACCTTGACCTCGGAGCTTGACTGATGTGGATGGGGAACTGCCGCCGAGCTGAACGGGACTTGGGTGCTGGCGTCGAATGTGCTCAAGAGTCTGCCGGTGTACTCTGAATCTTGCTGAGGCAAGGACAGATCATGCCAGGAATCGCACCAAGGGAGGGAAGGGACAAAGTGAAGACACGAGAGGAGAGACCAGGGCAGGGACACGCAATGGTAGAGTTGAGAGGATGAAGGAAGGAAGAAAGAAGATTTGGGGGCGAACTGAAGAGGGCTTATAAGTCCGCGCGAGCTGCAGCCCTACACCAGGGCTGACAATCCACGGGAAGCTGCGTCCTGCAAGTCTCTGGCTCCTGCAGCTCCCTGCTGATGGCGCCTTCCTCGCCTAGTTGCAAATCCTCAATTGAGCCAAATTACCTGCATAAGTGAGCCAGGCATCAAGATCCGAAGAGATCATGGTGACCAACGCGTGGGTCTGACATTGACGTGAGGGTAACGGCCCAAGCAGCCTAGCATTAGCCCTCCAGGAAAGATCGAGTGAAAGATGGCGTTGAAGCGAAGCGAGCATCTCATATCGTGAGCAGAGTTGTCGTCACGGAGTGCTGATACCCGTCCCGTCTGCAGCTGTCCAGGCTTCTCTTCGGCTGGCAAGCTCCTATGCTGCACGAAGCCGATAGATGTGCACGTGTGCCCTGTAGAAGATTGACAATCCCATTCCGTTTGCACGCTGCCGGTCAAAATGCTGTCACGTACTAGTCCGTAACTCGTCGTGCAGCGGTGCGTGGATGCCGATGCGCCTGGGTTTGACACGCGAGGCGATTGCACAGCTCCTTGTCTTTGTGTGCCGTTTCACAACCCACACACACCCAAACGAACGCCAGATTGTCAGGAAACGCATGTCCAAACCTGACAGGTGGCTTCAAGACTTCTCCATGCTGTATTGTCAGGCTGACATTGCTGTAGGTCGTCATCGATTCCACCAGACCTCTCGCGGAGTGGCCACCGAATCGACCAACGCCAATCCTACTCGTGGAACTCGCCTCCTTTCATCTTTAACAGTCACAACCCCCTAGAACCGAGGAGGTAGCGCGAGAAAGGCGTTGATGATTCCCCCGAGGCTCAACCTCAAGGCAGGTTCAGAACGTTGACATCCGAATTGCTCCCACGAGTTTCGCCCTTGATTTCGCGAGAAACCGATGAGCTTCGCAACGTCATCTGGCTCCTCGTTCCTGTACAGATCCACCAAGCCGAACGATGTTGGAAGGTATCACAACCCCACTAAGACCGAGAAGGCGACGCGGGTTTGGAGGAGCTTCATCCAGATGGTCCTTGCTGGCGTTAATAAAGGGAATCGACTGCCGCGATTCAGATTCTTGTCGGACAAATTCAACCCCATGCCAGGTCCACATGTCACAAGGTCAATTTCGGCCGGCTGGTTCGACCTTTTGCTCACCTATCTCCGCAGCATCAGTCATCACAATGGTCGACATCTCCATGGATGCCGAAACCGGAAGTCGGCACATTCCCGCCAGCCGGGGGGTATCCTACCGCAATGTCAATTTTGTGGTAGATGCGATCTAGAAGATCAATGTCCGCATGGCCGTCAAATGAGGCCAGTGGCGCCTAATGTATTTGGTTCTCCTCGGAAGCCGGTTTGACGGCACTGAAGCAGGCGTCGCTTCGGTGACACTGGCGGACTTTGCAAGGCGCCTCTTCTACCATGGGCGAAAGGTATGGAATATGTCTGCATTCGGGCAACGACTTCCTTTGCAGCCGGCGCTTCACTTGATGGCTGCACATGCCCTTTGATGTGCCAATTCCAATCAAATGTTGGATCTACCCCATGGTAGTTCGACAAGCCGGGATACACACCACGAGCCAGAAGGCGTTTCATGTGACGGCTGCCCATACCCTCTGACGTACCCATTCCAATCAAATGTTGGATCTTTCCAATGGTAGTTGGACATGGCAAGATCTACGCCACGAGCCAGAATTTTATAGGGGCGAAACTTCAAAGAATGGCAAGAGGGAAGGCGGGTCTGCCACGACTCGAGCCACCGGCTGCTTCACAGCAGCAGTTGGGCAGCATGGGGTCAACATGAAACCGTTGGGCAGGAGCCAGTCAAAGGCTTGGGTTGGGGTCCAGGAAGTCTGCGAAAGCATTCGTGACACAAACAGAATGACAAAGGACGGCCAAACTCATCTTAGGATGCCAAGGAACCTGAAAAAGTTGGCATCGACAGCAAACGTCGCATGTAGTGGACAGGAATTGGGGACGCCAAAAGAGGTCAATCCACGCGGCTTGGACACAACGCCTCGAGGTGCGACCCAAGACAGACCAACCTGTGACAAGAATGACACCGAGCCCGGCATCGCCGTCGGAAGACTGTTGAACTCATATTTATATATAGAGGATCGACTTCAGAAGGCAGTTTGTGCGAGGTTTCTCAACACCAAACAGTACCAAGCACATACCAGACACTGTTGCGAGCAGAACCTCAACCAACAGCCAAATCAGTACATTGATGAGTACCTTGATCGATACGACCGTAGGAACAGACGTGAGTACATTCATCAGTGCCATTGGCAGCGCTTCAAAGAACAATCAAGCCATGGTTTTGGCCAATGCCTCCCTTGGCACGAAGACAGTTGCTCAGATGAACATGCTGAACAGTGTTGCTAGGAGAGTTTCGAACAGAAACCAAGCATTTTCTGGACCAGGCCCTTGGGAAATGTGTTGACTTGGACGTAAAGGAATCATAAGACAATGCCTCCAACAAAAAATGAACCTGTACAGTCGAGCCGGAAACTCAATCGGTGTGCTGAAAAGTACCGATGCAGAACGTCTCAATCAACACCATGGACGAATGGATTTCTTCTTCCAACGAACATGGACGACGATGTCTATTTCGAAAGGCAGGGATTCTACCCACTCAACTCGAGAGCAAGGGAGCGTCGAATTGCTGCTTCTGTGCGGAACTAGCATGGAAAGGAAGTTCTTGGTGTCATGAGGATGGACTGCAATCCTTGTTAAGGAACCACATCCGACACTCCATACCTTCGTGTGCTCACGGCTGTTCTCGTTCATTCTCTCGTTCGATAGCTTTGTCTTGTGGATGCTTGGATGCCCTTGGCCTGGCTCGAGTAAATCGATGGCTCCCTGGAAGCACCTTACCTTGAGATCTGATGCTTCAAGGCAGTGATAGCAAGCTCGATAACCTCAAGACGTGTCGACGATCAACCTCTCGACCCGACGACTGCGGCAGACTCAGAGCCGATGATGGGGTGGCTTGGAAGAATCCTCATGCAAAGAACCAGGATGGTCACACTGAATTCGTGCGAAAAGCGAGATACAAATCGAAGCGACCGGCGCCGAAATGCGAGTCCTGGACTGGTCGAGCTCTACCTGGACGGTTCGAATTAGTTGGCCTGACTCCAAGTGAACAATAAACCAAATGACCTGGAAGGGTCTGACGAGGCCATCAGACCCATTGCGGTGATTATGGACGACTGTGCAGCAGACCGCATGATTGATTTGAAGCCTCGTGCGGTGGAGTTTTGGCTTGAGCACATTGAGCTCTTCGCCAAGCTCAGTGCTAGCAGTTTCTCGGCGGGTGCATGGCAGTGTTGAGCCGATGTTGTTGCGATAGCAGAGCTTCCGCCTCGCCAAAGGGTGATGTGTCTTGAGGTGGCGAGGTCCGATGATACAAGTCATCACCTAACGAGGTTCTGCCTCAAGACGTGGAGCATCTCAACAACCCCAGTGGGGTTGATAGGCTGAGAGCGGCAAATTGCCCCGAAGATCTGTGCGTGAGGCTTCGTGGTGCTGAGCCTGCCGGGGTTCAAACTGGCGTTGAACTGGACAAATTCAAGGAAAGGAGGTGCGCTTTCTGGTGTGATAACCCTAGCGGCCGGTCAGCAAAGCATGTCGTCGAAGCAGCATCAATCCTCGATAGCTTACAGAATGAGATGTAGCTCCGAAGAAGCTCTCTCGCCAGGATCGCCGGGTGCTCGCCAGGCGGGCTACCTGCATGGCTGCCTCAGGGGTTTCTTTGCCGTTGTGCTTCTTCCCTGAAGCTCTGTTCAGTGGTGTTGTGAAACGTCGTTCAATGCGGTGGAACTAAAGAAACTGGGGTGGTGACACCACTGGCTGATGCAAACGGAATTGCACATGGTGGGGATGAGAACGATCAAAGGCCAGCTTGGAGGAGAGCAAGGAGCTTTGAATTTTGCTCCACCGGAGATAGGCAGAGAGTGTGAGTCTTGTGCGTGAAGGGGCTTTGTCAGAAACACTCCCTCACGCAACCAAGGGATGTCAGTCGCGCTTAACTCGACCGGCGCCTGCCGCGCTCGGGTCCTCTGGCAGCCTTCAACGTCTCTCCATGTCGTCCGCTGGGACTTACAGACCTACACAATGACCGACGGCAGTTGGCCTCGACTCCCTGAAAGGGAGCACCTTCGAATTATCGCGGTAGAGTCAGCTTCGATTCGCAGCTCTGGTCTTGCGGCGACCTTTCAACTCCCCATCAGTACGTCTTTTCGCTGGTTCTCTACACAATCTTCGATTGCCAGCGCTCTGGATAGCTGCCAGGCATACTGCTTCTGATCCTCCGGCATGGGGCTTCATGGGCAGGCAGGAGTTGGAAAGACCTACGACCTTGAGAATCGAGAGCTCACAACGCGCTCAGATCGCCCTTTGCAGCAAAATAACTCGTTCAAGTGCGATTGTTATCGTCAAGGCCGCAGACATGGCAGCAGTGACTGTATCATTGACTGTTACAACGGGCTGATAGGCATTGGCGCTCGCGTAGAGACTGAAAAGATGCAGCATACCCGGGACTCGAACAGAGTAAGATGAGCAGCTGCCGGCCGGGGTTTCACAATCAACAAGGATGCGGAACGAGCATGATGGTAGACTGACAACGATGCCGGCGTCTCATGTCTTGCCAGCTACACAGCCTGCAACGGTCAGCACGAAGCCGCAACGTCTTGGGAACCGAATGGCCAGAAGAGGTTGGTTGGTTCGATGGCCTGAGATCGGACTCGATCTGGAGCAGGTCATAGCGCCTCTACCGCGAAGAGCGAGACTTGTCGCCGGGACCAATCATAAACCACTACTCGCGGCAATGCGCACTATTGCCCAGACCGGTATGGCGTTGGAAGGCGCCTTTGATTGCTTCCATAACAGATTAGCGGCAGCCGGTTGATGCGCTCCCGGGGATCGTCATCGACTGCTGTGGTTGGCTCGACCGGCCAATTAAGTATGAAGATGATTTATGCGACCTTGTCAGCCCGGTGGCGCGGCCACGAAGCCGACTTGCCTGGGCCCTGTCGAGGTCAGAGACTTCGTCGTTTGTTCATATCATCATGTACCATGCTACGGCCGCTGTCTGATCCATCGAAGGAGATCATTGTTTCGTCTTTTGTATCTCCAGACCTCTGCAGGTGTATACAGCAGCTCTATCGCGGTGCTGTGTTCTCTTCTCGAGCGACTTCGCGCGAACCCAGGCAGCCATCATATTACCCAGAATCGTCGGTATGAGCGCGTGAACCTTCTGCTCAACCATCCATTCGTGACAGCCATGCTGCTCCTTCGCCAGATCGCAGTTCTTGTGTAAGATCACCTCTCGGCTCCGGAGGCAAATACACTGACGCAACGTCTCAGCTACAAGAATCTGTTGATCGCCTTGTGGCGTCGGCCATTTACCACCTTTCTCCGCGCCTTGGCTCTCCCCATAGTCTTTTCGTGGTTTTTATCTTGTAAGTCGAGCCCTCAGCCGAATTTCACGTGTGCGAACAACTCATCTCCGAGTCAGATGCAAAGAATTTCTTCGTACCTGGCTCCGACTATGGCGTCTCCAATAGCCAACACCCTATCCGGAGCCTTCAGAATGCCCTCCAGAGTATGGACCCGACTCGGACCAATCTTGCCATCATTCGCGACAACTCCCTAAGCGGAGGCCTTGTCGATCAAGTCATTTCAAATCTCTCCAGCGTTGCCCACAGCGTTGGAAAGACCGTCTCCGTCGACACTGACGTTGATACTCTGGCGACTACCTGTCGGTCGAGTCTCATGGGGGGTTCAACTTGCCTGGGTGGCGTAGTATTTCACTCTTCACCCGACGCCACCGGAGGAACGAGAGGCATCTGGAACTACACGCTGTACTTTGACGGCAGTTTGGGTTCCAAAGTCTACGTCCAATCAGATACAAATGATCAGCAACTCTTCAGCTTGCCGCTTCAGCACGCCGTGGATTGGACTATCGCCAGCCTGAACAGCAGTGCCAATGCTGCCAGCCTTCCCAGTGTGCAGGAATATCCTTTTACTACCATGACCGAGAATGAGAGGGACGCATCAATTCGCCGCAACTACGCGACAGTGGTGCTCTCGTTCCTTGGAGTGGGCTTCTTCATCGGCATTTGTGGTGTGACCTACCAGCAAGTCGGACTCCAGGCCATCGAGCGTGAGATCAAGATGGCCCCCCTGATGGAAGTCATGATGCCCAACAAGCGACGATGGGAACCGCAGGTCGCTCGCTTGGCGAGTTACTGGATTGCCTTTTCCATCCTGTACCTTCCCGGCTGGATCGTCATGGCCGTGATTCTTCAGATTGGTGTCTTTCAAAAGACTAACATGGGCATCGTGATTGTGTTCCACTTGCTGACTGGCTTTGCACTTGCTTCGAGTTCTTTGTTTGTTGGAGCTTTCTTCCGCAAAGCGCAGCTCTCAGGCATCACATCAATCCTCATCAACTTGATACTTGCCATTGTAGCACAGGTAACAATGGCAAATGTCGGAACGGCTGGGGTGATCGTGCTGAGTCTCATCTTTCCTTCGGCAAATTACACCTATTTCATCTCCTTCATGGCACGCTATGAAAGGCGCGACATGGCCGCCGATATTTCACGTCCAGCTCCAAATTCTCTAAAGCCCCGAAGCACATATGCCATTTCCGGCTACGTTTTCTGGATCTTGATGATTGTTCAAATTCTTCTGTATCCGATCCTTGCAGTCATGGTCGAGAGACTATTGTGGGGAACGACAAGCAGTAAATCTCGGAAGATGATGGGTTCCAGTGAACACGCGATCGAGTTGAAGGGCTTCACCAAGATCTTCAGTACCCATCCTTTCCTGGCCAAGGTTCAACGCCTCTTAGGCAAAAAGCCGAGGGCTGAAGTCGTGGCGGTTGATGATTTGAATTTGAACGTTCGCAAGGGCCAAATTCTGGTCCTCCTCGGTGCCAACGGATCTGGTAAATCTACCACACTTGACGCCATCTCAGGCCTGTCGTCACCAACGACGGGTAACATAAACGTCGACCTGGACCACGGACTCGGCTTCTGTCCTCAACAAAACGTTCTTTGGAAGGACGTGACTGTCAAAGAGCACGTTGGCATATTCTCTTCGCTGAAGGCGCTTGGTGGGCCTGCGCCGAAAAGCGAGCAACTTCAGCTCATTCGTGACTGTGACCTCGGCCACAAAGTCAACGCCAAAGCAGGGTCGCTCTCCGGCGGTCAGCTTCGGAAGCTTCAGCTGGCAGCTATGTTTACTGGGGGCTCCGGTGTCTGTCTCGTAGATGAGATCTCGTCAGGTCTGGATCCCATCGCCAGACGTAAGATCCAAGACATCATTTTCGCTGAGCGAGCTCGATCACAACGATCCATCATTTTCACTACTCATTTCCTCGACGAGGCCGAGAACGTCGCCGATGCCATTTGTATCTTGTCCAAGGGCCGACTCCGGCTAGAAGGAACTGTGCCGGAAATCAAGACCCAAAGCAAGGGCAGTTATCGCATTCATCTTCAGATCACTCCCGATAGCCCAGCATTGCCCGAGTTTGAAGAGGTGGCTGGTATTAAGAGGCACGACACAGAAGACGAGATCATTCTTGAGGTAGCTGACCCGTCTCAAGCAGCGGAAATTCTTGCTCGGTTGGAAAAGGATGGTGCTTGGACCGACTACAGTATTCAGGGTCCTTCTCTGCAAGATGCATTCATGGCCGTTGCGGAGGAGATGGCACTAGAGTCAATTGAGGACACACCTGTCTCATCTAAACCATCCTCTTTATCAGATAAGGAGCCAATCGATGACGAAGCAAGCCGAGGTGGTTTGGAGAAGCGCCTACAGTCCGGCCACCCCATCACCCCTTTCCGACAGGCAATCATCCTCTTCCAGAAACGCTGGACAGTATTTCGACGTAATCCGCTTCCGAACATTGTTGCCATGCTTTTGCCTTTTATTGCGGCCGGGCTTGTCACGCTCTTCTTGCGTGGCTTCCATCGCGCAGGCTGCAGTCCATCTGAGCAGGTCAATGCTCCATCCTCGACGGACTTTGGAACTCTCGCTCAGGACTACAACCTCACGTTGGTCACAGGTCCTCGAAGTCACTTCAGCATTGCCGATATTGGTCTGCTTAAGACTTCGCTCGGACTTGACAGGAACGCTTCGTCCTTGGCACCTTCTGGGTCGCTGACGGGCTCATCCAGCAGCAACAGCAGCTACAATACCACCACTTTGCTAAAGTCGCTTCATTTCGTGGACACATTGGACGAGTACAACTCGTACATCCAGAACCAGTTCCACAATGTCACGCCTGGTGGATTCTTCTTTGGTCCGGATAACACTGTCACCTTGTCGTACGTTAGCAATCAAGGTCTCCCAGCGTCAATCTTGATTCAGAACCTGGTCGATACGTTATCTACACGCATTCCGTTCTCGACCGCTTATCAAACATTTTCAGTCCCATGGCAAGCAGATCAAGGCAACACTCTACAATTCGCAATCTACTTTGGCCTGGTGCTGTCCATCGCTCCGGCTTTCTTTGCGCTGTATTGCACCGCCGAGCGGATCAGACAAGTCAGGGGCTTTGAGTATTCGAACGGAGTGCGGCCCTTGGCGCTATGGTCATCATATCTCTTATTCGATGTCATCTTCATCACCCTAGGTGTCACAATCTCGATCATCCTTTTTGCCGGCGTCAAAGCCTCGGTATTCTTCGACATGGGCCTGTTCTGGCTCGTCCTATTCCTTTACGGAGTCACGGCCACCCTCGCAAGCTATGTCATCTCGCTCTATGCCAACTCGCAACTGGCGTCCTTTGCCATTGCGGCTGCTTATGGTGCGATAAGCTTGCTTTTGTACTTGATTGGATATCTTGCAACGCTCACGTACGCACCAGTCAATTCCGTCGATGCCTACGAACAGTACGTCTACTTTACGATGAACCTCATTCTTCCGGCTGGACACCTTCTTCGTGCCATCTTCGTGGCTCTCAACATGTTCAACATCAATTGCAGAGGACCCAACATGTACACATCTAGTGGCGGAGATATGCTTGCTTTTGGCGGACCCATCACATACTTGATACTCCAGTCAGTGTTCCTATTCGCGTTTCTCGTTTGGTGGGAAAGTGGCTTCCGCTTCCGTTCCATTACCTCCATTTTCTCTCGCAAACTTTCTCAGGCCAATGATGCAGAGGATCGCCAGACGCTGGCTCCGGAGATCGCTGCTGAGCTGTCTCGTGCTCAATCGGCGACATCCGATGGTCTCACGGCTCTACATCTTAGCAAAAGATACGGCAGCAACCTCGCGGTCGATGACATCTCCTTCGGAATTGCAAAAGACGAAGTCTTCGCGCTACTCGGTCCGAACGGAGCAGGCAAATCGACCACCATTTCCATGATTCGTGGCGACCTTCGTCCAACAGCTGGTTCAACCTCCATCGACGGCCACGACCTGTTCAAGCAGCGCTCAATTGCTCTGCAGCGTTTGGGAGTCTGTCCACAATTTGACGCCCTGGATCAGCTATCAGTCTCAGAATCGCTTCGATTCTACGCTCGCATCCGCGGCGTTCCCGACGTCGAACGTAACGTTCAGGAGATCATCCGCGCCGTCGGCCTCAGCAAATTTAGAGACCGTCTCTCCATGGCTTTGTCAGGCGGAAACAAGCGAAAGCTGTCCCTGGGTATCGCACTCATGGGAAATCCAGTCTTGGTCTTGCTCGACGAGCCATCGTCAGGCATGGACATCGCCGCGAAGCGTATTATGTGGAAGACTCTCAAGTCCGTCAGTGCGGGACGCAGTATCCTCCTTGTAACCCACAGTATGGAGGAAGCCGATGCACTCGCAAATCGCGCCGGCATCATTGCGAGGCGGCTCTTGGCGTTTGGAAGCAGCAGCTATTTGAGGAAGAAGCATGGCGACAGGTACCACGTCCACGTGGTGCTGCGCAGCGCCCCGAATACCACGGAACAAGAAGCCAGCGATGTCAAGAAATGGATCCTAGCTACTTTTGAGGGTGCGGAGGTCGAGAGCCGACAAGGACACGGCCAGCTACGCTTCAGCGTGCCAGCCAGCAACTCACGAGTCCCCGTTTCCATTTCCCCGATCCTGCACGACCAGACTGTCCCTGAGAATACCACGTCACTAGTATCTGCCGAGACAATCGCTCCGAATGCTGCTGGCAAGAGTGCCTTTACATCCGCCCTCATCTCGAATGCCTCAGCTTACAACGCCACCTCGGGAATCGCATCCGTATTCGCTACCCTCGAGGCTGCGAAGACTAGTCAGGGCTTCGATTATTACACCGTGACGCAGACGACCCTGGATCAAGTCTTCCTCAACGTGGTGGAGAAGCACAACGTGGAAGAAGAGACCAACAATGACTCCGCTGGGAATCGTCTCGAGACGAACCGTCGCGGTCTGGGACGGCTTTTCCGTGTTTGAGCTTGGATGATGGATTGCATATAAGTTTTGGGATGTTGCATATAGACTACCAGTAAGCGCTTGGCGTAAATGAGCGAATGTACATGATTTACTTGTCTTGAACTTTTCAACTTTCTCGCGGTGAAATCTTGTTTATTTTTCCTTTTTCCTATTTAATCCATCGTCTTTATGATTACTTGACGATTTGGGGGTACTTTTGATGTTCCTAGCGGCCAAACTGTCAATCAATCTGCCCTCTAGGGTACCTTGGCCTTCCTGATACAACAGCGGAAGTATAGCGCAAGGCTGCCGCCGACCGCGATTGTCTTTCCATTCCCTTTTTCTAAGATGCAGAAGGCATCGGTTTGAATATCCGCCGCGTCTGTTCCTTTGCCGCTTGCTCGTTTCTGCAATTCGCTTGTTGAGAAATGTCTGCGGGTAACCGGGCAATTCAACGTGAATCGACCTTTGACCACGGGCGTTCTTGGCACTGAGATGATCTCAGACTCTGTCAAGCAGCTTTGATGCGGCCAAGCAACTTGGGGGTTAATAACGAGATGCTATTCTGTCAAACGCCCAAAATATATCATCGAGAGGCTCGTCGCAAAGGCATGAGCTCACAGGCATGGGCTCACTGGCATGCAGGCCGCTTGGTGCTTCGAGGGCAGAACGAGCCAGGAGTCGGCTGATCGAGTTCATAGCAATGCTGGCCGGTTGATCTGGCACAAATCGAAACCACGTTCTCGATCTTGGATCGTGTCGCAGAATTTAGACTACAGCATAGGGAGTGTCGGTGAGGCTTCGTTCTCGATTCAGTTCTAGGTCATAAGGTAACATGAAGACGGCGTCACTTGCGCTTTGCGGCGGCTCTCATAGTCAGCGGCGAAAGTAGACTCTATTAAGGCTGATAAGCATCTCCCGCGAAAAGGTACGTTTTGAGGACGACGGATCTGATCGATCATCGGGCTCTGGTGAATCGAGTAAAAGGCCAAGTGTGCGCTGGGACCGCTCGAGGAGAGTCTCTGTGGTGTTCTTGTCGGTCGGCCCTATCGTGCTCTGAGATTGGGGATCACGAGTGATAGTTATCGGTCAAGAAGCGGACGGACGTTACTGATACTTTGACCACGATACAGCGAACGACAGCCTGGTCGCAGAGTCACGTGGCGTGTTACCGACCGCTGGCCTCGCTACTGATATAATCTGTCAGTATGTGTGCCGTTGCGTTCGATCAACGATGGATCTGTTATGCCAATACGAAGCACAACCACACGCACAGCCACAATCAATTACAGATTCTTTGCACGGCCCAAGCTTTTGACCAGGCGATAATCAGAACAAGATATATATCTCGCTCAAGAGAACCGAATCAGGTAACTGATCTCATTTCCATGAAGCTCGGTTATGGGCCGTGAAATCCGACGTGTGGAGGTGTTCGTGAGGTGAAGATTAGTGCCGAGTCACGACGTCATTGTCAAAGCAGTCCCATGGTGATGAAATTGGTCAAAGTAAAGAAGCACCTTGCAGCCGAACAACTGAGGACTGCGTTTGAGCGCGCCTGCATGTATTTCCACGACTGGTCTTCGTTTCATGTCCCTTTCAACCGGACTTTCGTTACTGTCCGATGACAGCGAGTACGTACCTTAGCAATCTTCAGCCCCAATGACCTGGTCATCGTCATCGTCGCTCGGATATAGCAACATATAACAGCTAAACGCGGCAGAACTTCTCGACAGGGCTTTAAAACGTCAATGGTGATTGTCATGAGGACTCTTATCAGACCTGCGGTCCGCGGTTTATCTGCTTAGTCCGTGGTCGAAAAAGCTTGTGGCTGATTAGAACTTGCCTGACGCCCAAGGATCGTAGAGTTCTTCCGCAGATCGGTGGACGCGAAGATGCCAGCGACAGACCACAAATCCGTCAACTTTCATCTGTGATACCAAATTTGAGGACTATCAAAGTCTGTCTCATGCAGTTGGCCCGTCACGGCTGTCTGTTCGCTATGCTATTCAAGATCATGGAAATACCGCAATACTAACGTGTCGAAGCGCGTTCGCCGCCGCCGAAAAAGCGGCTGAAACAAAGCACCAGGGAAGCATTCACCATGTCCAGGCTTTTACCTGATCTCTAAATTTGTCCAAATTGCTGCCTAGAGCCTATATCACGGTTTAAGCTGTTCATTGGCTCCAATTTCTGCGTTGATCGTTCTTTTATAGGTCTCAGTTTCACGCACCACGTATCCCGTCTGTTGCATCTCGTCTGTTTTGATAATCCCGGCACTTGCGCCCGACGATAACATGCCCAATTCGAAAACCTGTTCGCATCCAGCTCTGCTCACAGATCTTTCATCTCATGCCCAGAAAATTGACTTCCCACGTCCCAACTCACCCGAACGCGCCGCCGCAACCACTCTCCACGACCAAATCAAAACGGCCGCCACCTCAGACATCAAAGCCGGCCACCCAGCCACCTTCCCCGCGCCCCTCGTCCTCCCTGACGACGAACTCTCAAACGACCCAGACTATCCAGCCCAAAGCGTACGAACCTGGAACGACGAGACGCAGCGCACAAACAAAGCGGCCTCACGCCGACGAACAATTTACTTCGCGGCAGCGCCCAAATGTGCTCCAGACGCAGCGTTCATCAGGGACTGGGCCAAGGTGCAGCACGCCGACGGATCCAAAAACTGGCGATCAGCGTCGGACAGTCTCTTCGACGGAACGTTTGAGTATATCAAAGCCTTCTACCATGGAATGGAAGTCAAGAAATTCGATTCGCATCTCAGATTCGTGGCCGTGGATGCGGTGCCCGAGTTACGGTCCCGCAACGGTGCAAAGGGCGAATCCCCCGGAACTGAAGATCCTCAGATCGGCTTGGAGTTCAGCAAGACCCCGTCGTCAAAGAACAGATACGTCTTGGATATCACGTCTCGGGTCTCGCCGCACGAAGCGCGGCCCACGTATCCGCGACAACTCAATCTGAATGATCTGCTGGACGTCGCGATCGCGATTTTGCCTGCGGACGCGTACGCGCTGCTCCTCCTCGTCGACCACGACATCTACGAGGACGACGACGACGATTTCGCTTGCGGGCGCGCGTACGGCGGCAGCCGGGTCGCGGTCGTCAGTGCCGCGAGGTACAACCCGGCCCTCGACGACCGAGCCGAGGGACTAGACAGAGAACACAGTTGGCCGGCGAGCCACTGTGCGGACTTCGTACGAGGGATGTGTGGCGAGCAGGGCCCGCTTAGGAAGAAACCCAAGAAAGGCGTGGCGGTCAAAAAGTCGGCGAAGAAAGAAGCATCGCCTGCCGGTGTTCGTGCGAGCTCTAGTCCACTTGCATGGGCAGTCGATGCGTATCGTGGAGCCTGGCTTGCTTCGGATGGTGGTTTGAAGATGATGAGCATGGATGCACAGGCCCGGCTCTGGCTGGCGCGAGTCTGTAAGACTGCGAGTCACGAGGTGGGACATTGCTTTGGAATAGATCACTGCGTTTATTATGCGTGTATCATGCAGGGGACGGCGGGGCTGGCTGAGGATGCTCGGCAACCGCCATACCTCTGTCCTGTGGACCTGGCGAAGATGTTGAAGGCCACTGGTGGAGATGAGAGAGAGAGGTACAAAGCCTTGCTCCAATTTTGCGAGCATGGACCTTGGACAGAAGAGCCGATGTTCGTGGCATATGCAGAGTGGATTCGAGGCGTTCTGAATGGCATGACAGCAGCTGAAGGCGAATTGGCTGCTGGGGAAGTAATCGTAATCGATTAAAACATTCACGTTTTCCTACCAGAGTACAACAATCACATCGCCTGTAGGTCAACGGAATAGAAAGCAAAGCGCACAACCACACAAGATGTGTTGTGTTTGGTCTATTAATTCAGTTTGGCCAGTCTGTTTTCGCAAAAACACTTGTGCCATGCCTCTACCTGATAAGAAGCGCGGGCAAGCGAGTGCGTAGTAATGTACGAACAAAGCGATAAAGATGCATCATTCCCTCCTCTTGACTCCTTCTCCCACCAGTCTGATGCATTAGCAGTCTTCCCTGTCCCAGCATAGCGAGCCGTGATCACCAGAGTAAATAGCCCATTCTAGTTGCCTGATCCCCAATCCGTAGCCTTTTTGCCCACCTGCCGATCAATCCACCCGCCAACTCCTCGCCTGCTAACGAGAAGAATCCACTGTAACTCACAAAGGAAAACACGCGCAAAGCAAAATCGTCGCAAAAGAATAGCACGTATGTAGACTCATGTACAGCAAGTCTCCCCCGACTCGGGCCGGAGAATTGTTTAAAGCTGCGAGGCCGCAAAGAGTGCTCCAAATTAGAGATCCCCCTCTCGTCAGATAGGTAATCAATATTTCCCGCCGGTGACAATTGCTCGGCCTATGATCAAGCTTCAAGCACGGCAATTTGTCGTAGCTCTGATCAGAGTATCGGCTCAGCTTCAGTTTCAGCTGGGTCCACCTCTTGTCGGCATGAAGTTGGCTGCCCCTCGGTTCGCTCTCTGGGCACCTGCGTCTTGTGGACCACCAGCTCCAGTATCTCGTGTCGGGATCGGGTTAGCTGCTCCTCGGCTTGCTCTCTAGGCACCTGTTCTTGGTGGGCCGCTGACTCCTGCACCTCGTGTCGGCACGAAACTGGCTCCTCTTGGGTTCGCCCTCTAGGCACCTGTCCTTGGTGGACCACCAGCTCCGGCACCACGGCCGCGTCCATCGTCGTTCATGTTGAGATTGCTGAGGCCGCTGTTCAAGAAGGCAAATGGGTCTCCATTGCTGTCACCACCAGGGCCAGAATTTTGGTTCTGCCCTGCATTGAAAGCATCCTGCGTCGCACGTGAATCGAAGCCGCCGATGTTGCCTTGGTGTGCGGGGCCGGGAGCCGACGATTGTGGGCCAGCGTAAGGTGCAGGCCAGCCAGGTCCGGAAGCAGGGAAGCCATAACCACCAGGAGTCGGGGCATTGTACCCACCGGCAAAAGTGTTACCGTAAGGTGAATTGAATTGGCCGCCAGGAGTTCCGTAGCCGGGAGCGCCACCGATCGGGGGTGCAGGACCGCCCATATTCGGCGGGTGTCCCATACCGTAGGCGTGGCCATCACCGCCATGGTGAGCGCCAGGCGGGCCGCCCATAATTGGGGGAGGAGCAGCACCGCCTGCGAAGCTAGAGTCTGCAACGACAGCTGCTCCAGCTCGGGATGCGCCACACCTAAGGCACGCAACGTTCTTGGCAAAATTGTGATAGCCACAGCCTTCAGAGCCACATTTCCAGTCACCAGCTCTGAAAGGCACTGGGCCGGATCCCCCTCTTCCGCCGTGATGTGGGCCGTGGTGAGGTCCGTGATGCGGTCCATGGTGTCCGCCACCCATGTGCTGCCCGTAACCTCCACCACCACCTGCGTTATATCCTCCAGGATAGCCGCCACCGTATCCAGCACCAAACTGAGGGCCGTGGTGGCCATGATTCATGTGCCCTCCATCGCCCGGTCCACCAGCGGGGTGAGAACAACGGAAGCAGGCGGTTCTGCGCTGAAAGTTGGAGAACCCACATGAAGGACATGTCCAATCACCTGGTCGAGGCCTGTTCTTCGACGGTGGGAACGGGGTTAGTATTTCAGCAGCACGATCGAGTACGCGAGAGGACGATGGGGCGACTTCGATAGCCTTCTCATTCAGGGCCCTTCCGTTCATGCAAAGAGACTCGGCAGCCTGTTGAATAAGTTAGAAGCCGCAATGAATTGCATCGACGTTCTTTGAAAGTCAGAGCAGGTCAAGCATTTGAGTCATACCTCTTCGTGGCTAGAAAAGACCGCGAATCCTGAGCCAGTTGGCTTATGCTGGTCAGGGGTTCTGAGTGTCCAGAAAGCAATAGGCCGTCCGCCAAATTGAGTGAACCAGCTCTCGAGTTCGGACTGAGTGGTGTCGTGAGGCAGACCGCTCATGTGCAGTACCTTGCTGCGCTCGGCTAGGAATGCTCTGACATCCGCCCTGGCGTCCAGAGGCTTCGTAAGCACGTCCGGGTGCTCGTGTGGTGGCTGAGACTTTCGCATCAAGCCCTTCAAAACCCGTGCAAGCGTGACAGCTTCTTCCATTGCCCGACGAGGGGACGCCGGAGCAAGAGCTTGAAGGTGGAAAGGCAAATTGTGCTTTATCGGGCCGGCAGAGCTCTGCACCGGTTCAACCTCGAGAGCAGCACAGATGTTGGCGAGCGAAGAAGGTCCAAACGGCAACGACTCCGGATGATATTGCTGCCACCTCTGGTATTCGGTCCGCAGGTCAAAGGTGCGAGAGTGCTGAAGGTACGGTGGGAGCACGACGGCTTTGTCCCTCGCCTCACGCGGCAGCTGGACACGCAAGTCCCACGAGTCGAGTGTCACGAAGGCAAATTCGAGAGAACTCGAGCTAGTGGCCTCGTTGGCGATGCCATGCTCTTTTGCAAATGCACTGATACGCTCAATGGCGTCCCTGAAAGTGCCAGCGTTCCTGACGTGCTCCCAGGTCAATGTAGTGAGACTCGTGCAGAGAGGTGTAATCGGCGTGTTGACCGGCTTGACGAGAATGCTTTCGCGGTGTATTTCGTCACAATTGGTGGCATCGAGCAGAATCCATCCGACCTCAATCACTTCGGCGGAGTCTTTGGTAACATAGACCCCATGCTCGTCGCATGTGGTAGCTACGTGGATGACGACGTAGCGGTCGAGTTTAGGACGTTGGGGGGCTTGATTGGCCATGCTGTAGACCTCCTCTTTGCGAAATATGCGCGGTCCAACGAACACTCGCACCAGAAATTATGACAACTCCAAACTCCAAGACCTGATGCTGAATGAGGGCAACCTGGTGAGAATGTGTCAGCCTCGAGTCATCTGACAGGTATATACGCCGTAGCAAGCAGAATCCACCAGACTCTAGCAGCTCCTGCAGCGCTGCTGAGCTCAGTTCCGTGCTTCAATTGGCAATAAGATTGCGGACAGGCTGAACTCAACAAGGTCGAGGAGTGCTGTCTCATTGTCCGGAGCTGTTTTGCCTGGGGGTGCTTGCCGGGCGGAAGCTTGCATCGGAGCTTTACGAAGCTCGTTTCACAGGCAGGCAGGCCTTACCTAACGAGAGACAGAAGAAGCCGCCCCTGACGACTCCCCAAATAAGCAGAATTTGAGGGTTAGAAGTTGCATAGGCTGGTGAACCTCTGGCAGGTTCTGAAAGAGAGTAAAAGTGGCCGGGATTTTCCCAAAGCCATAATTGCACGGTCAGCACGCACGACGCGCTAGTCCCAGAACGCGGTCATTACGGAAACGCCTCACCAGTCTCTCTCCACTCCACCCGCGCAAACAGGGTTATCTTCCCCAGCTGTCGAGTTCATCAAATGCTTGCAGCAGCGGTAAATTATATCGTTTGTTTGCCATGTACACTTTTGCGCCCGCGAATGTCCGAGTCGGCCGATAGCAACACTGGCAATAGCGACTCTAAAGTTTACTACCTATCTACACCAGCAGCTAGCTCTGTGACAGCACTCGTCCACGAAGCCCAACAGACGTGCAGAGTCAATGCTACAGGCTCTCGAGGTATTGATTTGTATCGTGTCTTGCATATTGTCAGTCTGGTTATACAGTCATCAGGACCCCTTGCCGAAGGTCAGATTTGTGCCTTCAGTCCGAGGGCCGTCTACGAAGACCCTTGCCTTTCTTCGATCATGTTGTTTATCTGCTTAATCAGATCTCCCATCCCGAATGGCTTCGACAACACGTCGTCCATACCGGCTTGAAGCATACCTTCGCGCTGCTCAACTCTAACATTCGCGCTGATGCCGAGGATGGGCACCCTGTTCGAATGGTCATCTCCCCAGCATGACAATTCCTTCTTGCGGATTACCTTCATCGCGGTGTTGCCGTCCATGACAGGCTGTGGGATGTCAGCTTGCTCGCCCAGGGCCGATCGCATGGATCACTTACCATTTCTTGGTCCATGAGAACGAGATCGAAATGCCCTGCATCTGTCGCCTGGCTGGTGCCATCATCAGCTCGTTGGTCTTTCTTCTCTTGGTCGCCGAATCTGGCCTGGAAAGCGTCCACTGCTTGCTGTCCGTTATTTGCCGTGGTTACTCTGAATCCCTTCGCTGCGAGTTGACGCTTCAAAACACGCTGATTGATCACGTTATCCTCCACTAGTAGAACATGCCGTGGTGGCGACGTTCGTGGCTTGACGCTATCTGCCTTAGGAAGAGCTGGATCCGCATCATCCGACTTTGTGACCGAATTCTGCTTGAACCCAGCATTCGGAATCTCTTCAGCAGATGGGCTGCCACTCAATCCAGACTTATCGTCTACCTGTGTTTGGCGTGACTTTTCTTCGTCTGGGCTTCGATCCTTCTTCGCCTCTTGTTTGGGGGACGCTGACTTGTCCTCAGGTTTGTTCCGCTCACGACCAGACTGAGATTTTGAAGACAGAAGGTTTCCAGGTCTTTCGAGCTCCCCTTCAGTCCGCGTCTCACCTCCAGACCATTCCTTCTTTCGCTCTTCTTCCTCCGACTGCTCCTGTTGGCGAAACTCAGCCTCTCGGGCCATTTTTCTGTCAACCTGTTCTGCAATCTTGGCGCTCCTCTCGTGTCGGTCGTCGCTACTTGCAGCGGGATGGGCCTCCTGCCTCGATTCGATGGGTGGTTCGATCAAGCTTTGAGGTGTTCGTTCATCAATAGGCGCGTCATCAGGAACAAGGCTACTGTCCTGTAGGTCGGCCTCTCGTTTCTCGATCTCTTTCTGCTTAGGTTTCTCAATCAACCTGACCTTGAAGAAGAAGCCGAAAGTGCTGCCTTCGCCTTCCTTTGATGCCACTCCTATATCACCACCATGCAGTTGACACAATTTGCGGCTGATGAAGAGGCCGAGTCCACTACCTCCGTACTGTTCTTGTGTTTTTGGCGTGGCTTGGTGGAAGCGTTCGAACAGGCGGGCTTGATCCTCATCGCTGATTCCAATGCCTGTATCGCGAACAGCAACCAGAAGATATGCCAATCGGCCGTCCCCCCATTCCGGTCCCAGAGTAGCATCCATTCGATGTGCTGCTTCTTCGTCCTTGAAGAAAACTACACTGGGGGGATAACTAGTCGGCCGTGCAGAGGATGCGCCCAGGCTGACGATGATTTTGCGCTCGCCATTCTTGCGAGCCGTGAACTTTATAGCGTTGGTCATGAGATTTACTAGCACTTGGTTGACTCGAACCATGTCGGCTCGTACCCAATCAATGCCGGCATCGGGATAGGAAGAGTCTAGGGCAAATTTGATATCAATGCTCTTCTCGCGTAGTTCTGGTTGGAAGATGCGAAGGTATTGAGCAAACTTTTGCTCGGGTTGGAATGGTGAAGGTGTCAGAGACAGCATCATAGCATCCAGCTTCGAGAATGAAAGAATGTCGTCCACGATGTTCTTTTGGTGCGAAACACAGAATAGTATCGTCTCTGTGGCCTCAACAACGTCGTTGAGACAAGCCTCATCGACGATGTGATTCTTCGAGTGCGCACCGTCGATACTGACAGAGTCTTCACCCTTAGGGCTGCCTTTGATGCTCTCAAGGATGCCTTCGGAGCAGTGCAAGATGGCTGACAATGGATTCCTGATCTCGTGCGAGATCATGTCCATGAACTTTTCTTGTTGCTTCTTCCGCTCGATGGCTTCAGTCGCGATGCGCTTCTGGTAAAGCTCTGCCGCCTTGAGGGAGGTAATATCGATGATAGCACAAATATAACCATCCTGAGCAATCGGTGCCTTGTCGCTGATTGGCCGCATCATGAACATGCGCCAAGATGGCGAGTCATACTCGCCTGGTCCAGCCGATCGGAACTGAGTATTTAGGACTTCATCTGTGTGGAAAGCATTCTTGTACTCAAGCATAACCCTGTCGTAGTCTTCAGGATGAATGCTTTGAGGCCAGGCCCGGAAAGGATTCGCCCCGGGATGTGTTGTGAGTTTGTAGAAGAGGTCATTCACGAACAGGGCGTCGGCGTCCGAGTCGAGTATTGCCAATCCGGTAGGAATCATATGGGCGAACTGTCAAATCAGCATCCATCGAAGTAACGGACGCTCTCTCGTCTGACGCTTACCTTTTGGAATAGAAGTCGTCCGTCGACAGGCAAGTCCTTTACCACCTTGCTAGAATCGGCCCGGACCTTCGGATCAATACCTGTTGTGCCTTGTCCAAGGCTATCGTCTGTATAGGTTAGCCACCTGTTTCCTAGGCATTGGGGAAATTTGCCTTTGAATATAGCGTTGTTGAGCCATTTCGTAAGTCCGCTGGGTGAGAGCAAGCCACGAAGCTCGTCACTTCTCTCGCGTCCGCTGTCTGAGTCAACCTTACCTTCGCCTTCGTTATCGGGTTCCTTAGGTTGCTTCTTCCAGAAACCCTTCATCGGAGAAACAGAACTCGACATGACTTGGGCCATAACACCCTCAATACCGGGTCCGTCACCGCATAGTGGATGCAAGAGCGTTTGAACTTGTTGCAGATCCTGGCCATGGCTCTCGAAGAAGTTGCGGCTTTCTGTCAAACATTAGCTCAGCAAAGCACCAAGCTCTGTGAGAGGACTTGCCAGTGTCGTGCACCTGACCAGACATGGTAGCACGAAGTCTGCCAACAGCTTCATCGCCCAAGATATCCGCGGCAGGTTTGCCTTGGCCTGCGATACTTCCGCTCATTGAGATCCAGGGCGTGTTGTGAATCATGATGAGATCCTTTCCCCAGAAAATGGCTGCTGCGTAGGGTAGCGTCACGAGCAGACTAGCAAGCGACTTCAGACATGGTGACCATTGGTGCATTTCGCCCAACGGAGTGTCGTCCCTGATCCAACTTTAGCTTTTGAACAACCGCGAGGATGCGCTCCCAGTTCTGAGAGTCGACGTGCCAAGAACTGCAACTTCATGTCTTGTTTGTGAAAGCCCGTGGAACGGGCGCCACGACGCAGGCTGGCATGGACATTGAACCTACCAGCTGACATATTTCAAGGGACCAAAGTCGATTGGTGGTTTCCAACGCTCCTTCGAGAAAGAGTTCTTTTCGTAATTCTTATTTTCCAGTCCGGGCCGGCCATTTTGATCATGCTGTGACTCTGACCGCGGCTGTTCCTCCTGAGGCCCGTCCCCTTTTCGATGATCAACACTCGACATACTCATCGCGCTCATGGCATGATCGCTGATAGTAAAGTGGGCAATGTGTAGACGACGACCCTGGATTTGGGAAGCAGTGTTAGCTGCTGGAGAGAGCCGCAATGCCGAGACGGTGGTTTGCGGCCCAGACCCAGCGCGCAAGGTCGATGTTCAGATAGCCCAAAGGGGCAACGAGCAGGAGGACCAGAGCCTGAGGTTTTCTAGGATACGAGTTGTTTTGAGGAACAGGATCTCATGCGATTCGAGGACGTGGCTCCAGGCGTTGCGTGGTCTGCAGAGTGTAGCCGGCTGGTTGTCGTTAGCCAACCGGCTTCCACACACACAACGCAATTTGCTAGACAGCCATGAAATACAGTATCGAGAATCTCAAGCTGGCAGGATCGGCTATACTATTCACGATGCGGTCATCGAGGACTTGTCTCAGTAAGTCAAACACAACCTGCTCAGTGTAATACGGCAATAGGAGTGTTGACTAATCAAAAGCTTCGATTCTCTCCGCGTTGTGCAATGATGTAAGCGGCTTCAGCTCATGGGCTGCAACCTCGCAGGTTTCCTATTACGCACTTGTTCAACAGGTTCACATCAACATGTTTCATCATTACGTATTCTTAGCCCAGAATGACAATCTTACTATTGTCCAGCAGCAAATTCCGGCGAGATGTCCTTCAGCAACTCGAGCATTTCCTGCCACACCCTCCTCTGAATCCCTTGACCTCGTTCGCTCTGAACGAACAAAGACTGTCTTTTGACTTGATTCTCCGCAAGATATTTTCCATTCGTCTCTTTGCCAGCTGCGATGCCGTGAACGAGCATCCTTGATCCTTTCTCAGCTGTCCAACCTAACCCCTTGAAAGCTAGTCTCTGCACAAGAGGCTCTTCCTTGTGTCTGTTCAGCTCGGTGGCACACCATCCGGGATTGACAATGTTCGCGACAACAGCTTCGTCATTGATCGTCTTGACCAACTCATTGAAGCACAAGTGCCCAATCAGCTTGCTCAGCTGGTAGCGATCCGGCATGTTTGCTGTCCTTGCATCACTTAAATTCCTGAAGATGCTTCGATCATCCGGTACGTTGAACTGAGAGTCGTCTGCGAAGGCATGCATGCACGATCCAACCAAAGTCAGGTTCGTCCGTGTGCCGAAGCTCCTTGCTGTCTCGCTCGATTTCGGCAGGACGCCTACTGCCATGAGCAATGTTGAGATGTCGTTGACGACAAGTGAACGTTCCATGCCCTGGGCGAGTTCTAATTTCGTCATCTCCACACCTGCATTCTCGATGATGCCGTCAAGTCGAGGGAGCTCAGTGTTGATTCGTTTGCAAAAGTTGATGACAGACTGGTAGGAGCTGAGGTCGACTTGCCATACTGAGAGCTTAGTGGATGATCCACAGTTCGTCTCCTTTCGAATTGTAGAAATGGCAGCTTCGCCCCTTTCGACGCTTCGACACCCCAAAATCAGAGTAGAAACGCCGAGGCGGACGCTGCACAATCGCTAGCTGGAGATTCCCAGCGGCAAAAGCTGCACGCACAGGTGCTTTGCTGCCTCGAAGCCCAAGCCCGTATTACCACCAGTGATAATGATAGTCTTGCCTGTCAAGTTCTCGTTGGGCATCGGAATAGTCCCGAAGATCTGCCCACCAAGGAGCTGCTTAACTTCGCTCAGCATAGCCATTTGTGAAAAAAAAAAAAAAAAAAAAAAGAAAGAAAAGAAAAAAAAAATTCTTGGTCACTTCACAAGAGCTGATCAATTGGTGAATGAACAGATGGAATGTTCCTGAAGCGAATAAATAGATATTTGTGCAAGTCAATCTTGGAAACTGCTTCGCATTGAACTCCGAATGAACCGCTTCTTGACTTTATGATATATACACCTGAAATGCCCACATACATCGTTTTCGATTTCGGTGCGTAAAGCAAGGTCGCCAATAAGCACGCCCGCGCCCGCGCCCGCACCCGCGCGACACCTCGCTGCATCGGGAGTAGCTTCAGCACTCCAAACCCCTGTCAGATCATGGTTTACTGAGGAGGTTGGACCCGAGTCGAGGTTCTCAAAATTCGCTGCTACTGTCTGTCGACTTCCCGTTTACCCCGCAGGAATTGCGGGCATGGATGGTTCGGAGTGTCGTCTAACGTGTATGTGCTTTAGAGCTTCGCACGATACTTGGCTACGTACTTGGTAAGGTACTGGTCGGTCCTCGGCTGCCTACGCGGCTTCATACTTCACGAGGAAGTTGATTAGTTTGAACATTGCATCGTGAATTCACGACTCGACAATTATCTTCTTGTCTCCCACTTGTTGCAGCGATATTTGTCATCTCTCGCGGCAATTTTTCCCTCAAAATATTGAGCACATCAACGCTGGCCTTTCTGCGGGAGATCAAACAGCACGACCGCCCGAAATCCACTACTCCCACCGAGTTGCCATCTTCTCATCCTTCAAGCTAAAAAAAAAATAAGGACAATGCAGTCGTCGCAGCGCAGCCAGCTGGACCCTTCGGACTCCCGGCGTCGTCTCGAGTCGCGGGCCCGGATCTCCACGTCACTGATTTCAACGCGAATCGGAATCGCGAGCATGATAGCTGTACAATACAGTGCTTGGGCTACAGAGTAGGCCGGCAGGCCGTGAAAGACTCCATTCTACTCGTCTTGTTACTCTCCAAGCTCGGCCCGTAAATGTCGCATCGAAATGTCGAAACAGAAGCTGTCGCAAGTGCTCGATTGAAATCTGACATTCCAAGATCAGACACGTGGCTGCGGCCGCCGATCGTCGACCACGATCCAACCAACACGTATGCAAGGTAGAACCCCTTCTCCCATGGTATCTGATGATGTTGACATCTGGGCGTGCGACACGAGGCTTCTGTAAGCCGTCCATCTTTCAAGTATGGCGGTCGCTCAGGTAAAAGAGTGCCGACAGTACTCGTCACCGTTTCCCAAACTCGAGCCTTCCAAGGACTGAAGACTACATTGACAAGCTCTTGGCTCACTTTCACAATCGTCATGACACCTGCTCCGTACGGACTGGTGCAATGCCAATGCTCGACACGGTGCTCTAATGACCTCAACATCTCGCTCCATGTCACCGCTTGCGAGACAAAACACGCATGCACCATCTTGGCCCGCCCACACGGCCCCGGCCCGCATCTACAGCGGCGACAGCACCTCGCAGAGTCCCAGCAAAAGACTTGACCAGAACGCCCACTTGGCGTTCGATTCCAATCTCTCTCGGTCTCAGATGTCACTGACACGGGGTGACCCTTGCGCTGAAAATTGATAGGTAAGAAAAAAGTGTCTCCCGTGTGTTTCATGTTCCATTTCCGCGAAGAGCGAGCGAAGTACGGCGAGTTGACCCGAAACGTGTTGACGCGCGCCCCAACACGTGGCATCCACGCTGCTGTGAAGGAGATGCAACAAGGATTATTGGGCAAGGATCCTTCCTGCTTTGCCGTACGGACATACCTCTGGGCGTAGGCGTCGGACGAGTCCAACGCAAAGCTGAAACGTGACCATTTTCAATTTTCAAAACGTGCCTGTGGCAAGTAGAGGTAGGTAGCGGTGGTGTCGGGAGCAACATTTGCGACTTGAACACTGTACAGCCGCTACGGCGGCATGTGTGCGTCAAGTTTCGGCGTTTGCAGTATGTCTAACCTTTTTTTCATCATCGTGTCTCTCCTCGAAACGTATCGGGATGGATCATGTACAGCAACTGGATGCGATGGCTGTCTCGTGGTGGCCGGGATTCAGCAGAGCCGCGCCCCGGGTAAGGCGCCACAAAAGATACACGCCTAATCAAAATACCGCACCTCCAACAAACGAGTCCTCCTCCTCCTTATCCTTTCCGTGCGAGACAAAGACAAGTAAGGGATGCCGCCACACTCCGCATCCGCGACACAAGTACGTAGTTCGGCCGTTTCGGCCAGAGCCAGGCTATGATTGCATGCACGCATGGCCAGGTGTGTCGCCGGCCTAGACCACCATATCCTTGTGTCAGAGATCTGACCACGGGAAACTCTTTCATTTTGCCATGGCGTGCTTTTTGCCATGCGAGCCATATTACCCGGCTCGCGTGGCATGCCGCGCACGTTTCCAAGCCCGGCGAACGCCACCGGAAAGATATAAATATACACGGCTGTTGGATCGAGGAGTCAGCCGATGCGGAGGGTGCTTCTGGCATCGTTCCATTACGCCAGCGAGTTGTTCTAGAAAGAGAAGGTAAATCTGGCGAGTGGTCAGGCTATTGACGCCACGGTTTCGCACTCGTATTTGGAGACTTGTTGGGAAAGTCTCTCCACGCGTGCTTGTAATGAGTGAGATGGTATGGGCGTTTCCCAGCTTTGTCGCGCCGCGGACATCCAAAGACAGCCGGTGGTCTCGTTGGTTTTCCAATCGTACGGTGCTTCTTCGTATTATTGGGCAGCAATTAATCTCCGCCAGGCGGACAGCTGGCCACAATCTCTTGAGGCAGTTCTACTGGCACGCCGTCTTGTAGGACGGTGCCGTATTGTTGCCCTTCCGAGGCGAAACGTGGTCGTTCGGGGCGGCTGCTGCAAGCCAACGAGACCATCTCAAGAGCAGCGCGGCTGGGGTGCACCAGTAAGATGCCGAAACAGCCGCCTACTTCGTGGCGACGGATCTTGGTATAGTGACTCATCAGCGCCGCTGTCAGTAGCGAGCGGGGGGTATCTGCAAACTACTGGTTGTCAGTATCTGACATCTAATACGCTGAGGGGCTCGTGGGCGGCTGTCTCTGTCGAGAGAGAAGTCGACCGAAGGTGATTGCTGGCAAGGAAACGGAAGTCCAGCAGTAGGCGAATGAGACGCTTCCTTCTGGTCCTCGCTTATTCCGATTTGGCGTCCGTGTATATGTGCCTTGAGCGGATTCCTACGTTGAAGGAGCCGGATCACCACGTGTCTGCTTCCTCACGCTTGGAGAATGCCGTGCGTGCTTAGCAGGATCTCCGCGAAATACGTTACGACAGGATTCTGGAACAGAAATGAGTGATGCCTTCGCTTCATGTCCTTCTCGATCCGGCATTAGTGGACTTGAAGTGTGTGTTGTTGGCAGTCGAGCTCAAGTTCGTGGTAGCTCGAGCCTTGTCGGCCTGCAATACGGTCGCCCAGAACATGATGGGATGGAATCAGCCTTTACGTAAGGTCGTCCCGATGCAGTGGGCTAGGAGAACACCCGTCCGTCTGGTCAAGAAAGGCCATGCCGGCGACCGTCCCGGATTACGAAACGTCAACAGCAATAAGGCCGGATGAAGGCCTTCGAGAAGCCATGTCGGAGCATGCTCATTCAGTCGTAGTAGAGGTGCAGAGTCGACCTCCCAGGCTCGTATGCCCAACTGACTCGCGGTCTCAGATCCCACGCGTATGGACACATGATCGAGCTCCATTCGAGTGCGTCGTCTCACGTCTGAAATGAGTACATCACAATCTCAGCTAACAATTTCCCCATCCGGAAGCCACTTGAAGAGCGTAGTGTGGACATCCCGCCTCTCGACTGGCAAGGCAGCTGGCAGCCTCATCGGTGACCACGTTTGGCAAATGGCACGTGGTACGCGCCAGGTAACGGCCATGTTCCGCGCGGCCGCCGCGTATGTTTTGCACCGAGCCAGGAAAAAAAAAGCGGCCGAACAAGACTATGGCGGGCTGGGTGCCGCTCGCCAAGAAGTTTTGCGTAGTGCGGGAGAAGCAAACCAGCAGACAAGTCACGAGAAACACATGGCCAGAAACAGCGTGGCAGCTACCTGCAGAAAGTGCGCAATAGTGGTTACGCGTTAAAGCAGCGTCAGCTAAACAACGACGAAGACTGGTTATTTTCCACTCCCAAGCACTCCAAGGCGAAGATCGCTGGAACGCTGGTCGCTGAAAAAGTGGAGAGTAATAAAGGCAGCGTTGCGGATCAGAGAATGGGTTGGTCGGCGAAAAGGTGATTCGCTGGCGGACGATCCATCAAGATTTTTGACTGAGAAAAAAAGCTCGGGGGACTTCCTGTGGTGGTGGGGTTTGCTCTCCATTGACTGACTTTCTTGGAGGAGTGGGCACTCCACGCGATGAAACATTACCGTATCCGTTCCGGTCCTTTTTTCCTCTCTCTCGGCTGCCACTTATAGCATGGTCAAATTTTCTCCGAATGTGGACGGACTTGGACGGTGGATCTACTATCTGGAGAAGGTGGCTGGTGTTAGAGGGCCTCGTATCGCAGGGTCATGGGCTGGGGTTGGGGAGCAGGGTTTTATGGCGAGCTGGGTTTTTCTTCATCAACGCTTGGCAAGTTGTGTTTTCGGCGATGGTGTCGGAAGGACGATGATCATAGAATCAATTATCTCGATGATGTGAGCTGCAGATATACGTTCGTGTTTATTTGACAGATATTTGTATGCGTTGCCGTATTCACTCACTGCGGGGACGAGTAGTGGAGTGGAGACGCATGAGGGAAACGACAGAAACAAGAGCGGTGTGGTGGGCTGTTCCGAGCACGGAAAGATCGTCTTGCTGATCGAAGACAAGGACGAACAAGATCACGGAACAGGACTCTTGAGATACCAAGTAACGAGGTCGCTGCAAGACCAGCTTGTCAGCCTAGGTAGCTCTCAACGATGGCGATGATTTCGTAGTCATCAGCGACAGGCACGCAAGCTGTTGAATTGTCAAAACGCTTCTCAAGATTGACCCGAGAACTGCGCTGGGCGCTCTGACTCGGCTCACGTCAGTTTGATTGCTGACTCTGCAATCCATTATTCATCATGCCAAACAGGACCATGTTCCGATCGTGGAAGCGTGCCGAGTTGAGCCGCCGTACCGGGCCACGGCACGCTTCGGATCAAGTGGTTAGTGTTAGTCAACAGGAAGCATGGTCCCCTTGCTTAGGCTGAGCACGTTGTCTCTCACGCTCGCCCAAGCGAGATGCACGCTGGACGCATGTATGGTGTTTTTCGCACGCCTTGAGGAATGATTGACAGCCTGGGGCGGTCATTTGGCATTCCTGATATGCCGCATGTGCAAGACCGGACGCCTACCCTGCCTGCTTGATCGATAGAACATCAAGAAAGCCTGCAATCGGCTAGGAACGCGGACACTGTGAGCATTGACTCCCTGTCGTATCAGTCAATCAGTGTGAGGCGATTATAGTGCACCCGGGACCCCGCGGGACTTGTTATGCAGGCAAGGACACACAGCTTTTGCCTCGTGCTTTGCCATGGAGCAAAGTCAGTCTGACTTGCACGACCACGTGTCAGTGACCGGGCCGAGTCGATCTAGTATCATCCGGATCAGTGCATGACTCGATAAGACTACTCTCAACAGCAGATGCGTAAAGTGCTCAAAGTAGGTTTGAGTCCGGTCCACTTCCGCTGTGGGCTGTCTCGATTGGGGGGTCTTTCGTACGTGCCGGCAGGACTCGCATGGTTCGGCTGGTTTCTGCACCTCCTTAATCGGCGAGGCGAATGGCGCTGGGCGGCACTGCCGATCAATGGCGCCACCCTGACTACCACGTTGCCTTTTCCTGCAGCCCGGTCCCACATGCAAACGAAGCAGCACATGGCCATGGTATCACTGGTATGCCTGCGTCGCGATTGGCGTTGTTATCATCCTTTGTGCAGCCAGTCATCGACCGAGGCGGATCTCAACGGTGTCGTGGATTCTCCGAGGATCACATTCCGCTGCACGCACAGCGAAACCTGCGGATGCGGTTGAAGGACGAGGATTGGCATTCTTTGGAAGGCAGGGAGAAATGCCGAGTTTCATAGCAGGAGGCAAACACAGCCCAAGCAGGAGCCAGGATTCCCGACGCTCGGGCAGTTGGGCAAATATGCAGCTGAGAAATAAACCTTGCTTCGGCTGGAATGTAGTCCGTTGATCGCCGCGGAACGGCGTCGAGATACCGAAGGAGAATACATGATGCCGTGAAAATCTCGGACGGTAAAGTTCACTTGCATGTACTGATCTACGAACTTGTTTCTTTTTGCCATGACTAAACATTGGGCGAAACTCAGCCATAGTTCCGAATTCTGTCAGTTCTCAAAGACGACAACAAATATGCATTGTCTGAACTCAACATCGCCGGTGGAACAGATACAAAGTCAATCATTAAACTAAGATGCGAACAAGGGCGTTGTACAATGTCATCGCTACCGGTCAGTTAGACAGCAGGGCGAACTGTGGCACAATGGGTGGTGAGACAGGTCGGCAAGCGACGGGAAGGGGAGCGTACATGAGGAAGAAGAGTCGCACATTCATGTGTCAGGCAACAGACATACTTGCCTCGTGGAGAGAAGCACGTTGCCACGAGGCCGTGCGTGTCTGCAAGCCGGTAATCAAAAGTCGTGGCTTGAGTTCTTGTTTTGCCGTTTCAGGGTTTTGTTACCAGCCGTGTCTCGTGGCAGCGAATTTAGCGCTGAGCCAAATGACCCACAACGCGCCCACTGCCTCGCCGCTGCTTTTGTGCCAAAGTCTTGTCGGTCTTGGGTACCTTCTTGGTGGTGGAATTGGAGTTGGCTGCTGGAGCAAGGACAATAATGCCTCGAGGGCTGACAGCTCGCCAATGGACAAGACGGTGCAGCCGCTGTCTTGTCAGGTGAAACTCGGTGGCTGAGGAAGCGCGATAATACAGAGTCCAGAGTACACGCAGTTGATAGTATGGTACAGCATGGCTGCCTCTTACGTGAGCGGTCATCAAGCGTGCGCTGCTCCCACGTTGCCGCCAAGAAGGGGCCGCAGTGCAGCGTGCAATCAATGCATGCTTTCGATCAATTCCATCATTTCCATCCACTCCCGCCCACCTCTGCTTTGCTCACTCACCAGTCACCACCCAAACCACACAAAACTAGCAGCCTGGCCTTCTCTTCCGTCTCTCCAAAATCACGCTGCTCCCTCTGACATCCTCACTCTTCTCTGGCGCTTAGTTGGTGGATCCCCGACACCCGACTTCTTCCTCTGCACCGTGGCTCGTCTCGCTTCCTCCACGACACCACTACCATCCAGCTGTCACAGGCTGATGTACTCACTCCACCCCGAGCTCTTATGAATTCGTCCTCCCCTTCTCACCTGCCTTCCAGCCCGATTTCTCCAGCTCGGTCACTTACACCCAGCGTCATCACAGCCGTCTCGTCAGCTCCCCCTCCACCTACCCGGACGCCTAATCTCGAGCCTGCAGTCGCCATCGACAATTACTTTTCAGGCGGCCTCGCCAGCATTGGGGACTCAAAGAACGCAATCAAGCCTTTGTCCTTTACGAATCCCTTTCCCGCGTCACTTCGCAAATCTCAGTCCCCGCGAGCCGAGTCAAACAAGTCCGCTCGCTTCTCCCTTGTTGCGGTAGCACGCGAGAAGTTCGGCGATCTGACACTTAGAGAGCGCTCATCGCAGTCCCAACTCAAAGGCGGCAACGTGAGTGTCGACAACTCGCCTCGGCCTTCTCCTCCCGATTCGTGGAATTCGCCTCGTCAGCCTAGCGTTAGATCACAGCCCGGCAGCCTTGCCTCTATACCAACTTCTCCCATCGACGAACGCCCACCAAACCCTTCCGCTACTTCTTCTGGCAACGTGGCCCGGCCCTCGATCGATCGTCCTGGTGCAGCAGACAGGAGGCGTCTGCAGGAGGAAGGCGAGTCGATATCAATTCCGGCCTCCAGTACAATCACAGATCAATCGGGCAAGATGCACCAAACATCCAGCCGTCTACTCCGCATGACGGACGACGACCGTCCGTTCACGCGCGACTTCAAAGACCTATTCTCTACGCTGATGGTTTCCCTACCGTTGACACCTCACCGCGTACGATTTCAGCGGGTCGAACACAGCTTCACCAGCGAAGAGGCCATCAACAACCTTGGCAACCTCAAGTTCAGTCAGAGTAACCGTATGCCGGATCCCAAAGATCCTAGCAGAATAGTGACGACAACGACGACAACGACATTCTCCATGGCCAAGGAGATGGCCCGTGCTGTATGCCAGCGCTTTTTGGAGGCGCGCTTCATCGAGGCAGCCGATGGCAAGCCCATCACAACATTTCCGCTAAAAGGACCTGTCTGGCAGCTCACACCGAAAGGTATCATGGTGTTGCAACGATTCTGCCAGCGCAACGGCATTCAACAGAGGCACGTCCTTGACTTGATCGAGTCGCCACGTAACACCATGACCCTGGTCATTCTGGAACGCGATGTCACATCCGACCGCCTGTCACACGATTCCGGCACTATTAGTGTCATCTTTCGCCGTTTCGCAGGGCAAAGCGGCCCCAGCATTCGTTCTGTCAGCCCAGGGTCTGACGGGGAACCTGCACCGGACGAGTACTACAATGGTCTGGTTGGCGTGAGACAGCAGAAAGAGCGCAGAGTTGGTGACAAGGTGGTCAAGAACACATTCACCGGCAAGCAGGCATGCGACTGGCTTATGGACTGCACAACTATTATCGACCGACGCGAGACGTACGAGCTTGCAGACGAGTTTGTCAAGCAAGGTCTTATGGAAGCTGTGGTAGAGGACAAGGTCTTCCTTTCCAACAACCCTGCTGCAGCCAGATTCCAACCCACTAGAAGCGCCCTGTATGCCATCACACCGAAAGGCCGTCAGCTTGCCGGATGGGAAAGAAGCCAGGAACAAGCACGACAGCCTGCACAAGATCCAGCTAAGGCTACTAACGGCAGCCATAGCGCGAGCGCCACCAACAACAACAGACTGCATGCTATCGTTCAAGAGCCCAGTCTGCGTCTCCTCTTCAGAGAGCATCTCATCAACACGCATTGCGAAGAGAACTTGAGCTTCTACCTCGAGGTCCGCGAGTTCACGGACAGCTATGATCAGGCGGAGCGCGCCAAGGCTTTCACTCGCAACGATGCGATCAGAGAGTCGCTTGCAGCAGCATACGGTATGTGAAATTTGATAGTGTTACAGCTCCAGTTACTGACAAGCATGATGCAGGTCTGTACAACGCCTTTTTGGCTCCCGGATCGCCCAATGAGCTGAACATTGACCACAATCTGCGCAACGGTCTTGCCGGACGCATGACCCGTGCCGTGGGCGACGACGAAAGCATGCTTCGCAGCCTACAAGAGGTCGTGGCACTCTTCAGAGATGCAAAGAACAGCGTTTTCAAGTTGATGAGCAGTGACTCGGTGCCCAAGTTCCTCAAAGACCCCAAGTTCGCGCGTGTGCTCAAGGAGTACAACTTTGATCAGCTGGTTAGCCAGGTCGGCACTGCGAGGAGTGAAAGCCCACCAGAACGCACCGTCCGATGAGGGATTGGATGGATGGAAGGGCAGGAAAGACAGCCCTCCAATGCTGGCGTCAAATAGTGGAGACGGCTTTCGATGTCTACCCCAACGAACCCATCTTGAGAAGGTTCGCGAACTGGCCTCTGCGCCGTTGAGATCTTGACAGCAATCTCAACTGTGTCGGGCCGAGAGCCAATCAACAACCGCCAATCATGGCTCCCAGGATGTGAGCGGTCCAATCAGTGCACAGTTTAACGACACAACCGAGGCGACAAACGTCCATCTGGCAGTCTGATGCGAGGAGTCGTCACCCTCTGTATATCAAATATAGGCCAAGATGCAATCTTCCGACAATATCTGAAGTTGCTCGAAAGAGTGATGCGGGACCGGGCTTATTGACATGCACCCGGTCGCATTTGCAGACTTTCGCTTGCACAGATGCCAGGACTCGTTCCAAACCATCTCACAGTATATGTAAGCGGGAACGAGGTGCGCCTGGCCCATCGTCCCGGGATAATCATGATGAAACGAGGTTTGCATTATACACATTTTGCTTCTGGCAGGTCAGGGTGACCACGAGTCACTTCCTTCCGGGGTCGAACGGTCGGAGAGCGACTACAGGAGCCAACTGCGATAGATTTGGGCTTGGGCCCACCAGCGTTATAGGCCAGCAATGGTGAGGATGTCTTGCGGTCAAACACGGGAGGCCCGTCAGGCCATGGATGAGGTCTTAATGCAACTAAATTATATTCATGTGTCATGCTAGACTGCTCGTCCTTCCAGTGGCCAAGGTATCCAGGCAAACGTAGATTTCACACCGGCAAGTAGATTGCTCTCGTGTACTTGGAATATTTTGATGGTTCGATGGAGGCGGCGAGCGAGCGACGACGCTGAGGTGACGACCAGAAGCCAATTAGATGGCTTTCAAGTCGGAATTGATCCAGTAGAGGCCCACACCTTGATTCTATCAGTCTATAATTCGAAGACCGCCATATGGTACATGTGAAGTGCATGTAATTCGTCGCCAGCTTGGCCCCGGCACTGCGGCTCTTTAGTTCCATTTCCGACGAAACCGCTCCCACACTTTCCGCTCCATCCCACCACCACCTCGGTAGTGACATGTTTCATCACCTCTACTAGTCGACCGACAAGCATATCGCGGGTTTCTTCCCTCACACCAGTGTTGGCTGGGAGAGACACCTCGCAGTTTTAATCCATAGCGTTAGGCCGCAGTCCAGGCTGAGGCCGGTGTTTGCGTGATCCCGAGACCAGCGCGGACGAACAAACGACAAGTGACGCCTTCGTCTACATTGCCACCCTATCGCACCAGTCACGATATCCAGAGATCATCCGCGATCCGGATCGAGCCAGTACGCCGGGCGTCCCTTGTCACCTGTCACCTCTCCTTCAATCCGCCAACCTCAACCGCAGCATCTGTCACAATTCACGAAACTCCCCACCTCGACTTCCACCTCGACATCCATTACTTTCCCTCTGTTCGAATCTCGCCATGTCCGACACAGCATCCGGCGGAAGCCTCTCCCTCTCCTCTCTCCTCCTCCTCGCCGGCATCACCTTCCTCGTAATCAGATACTTCCTCTCCTCATCCTCCAGCAACGGCAACAGCACGGATTCCAGGTCCGGGAGGGGGACGCGGGTCAACATTGCCGCCGTAGAACAGGTGGCCGCCATGTTTCCGCAGCTGGATCGGCGGGCGATTGCGTGGGATCTACAGCGGAACGGAGGGAATGCGCAGGCGAGCGTGGAGAGGATGTTGACACAGGGGTCTCTGGATACGGTAAGTGAAACATAACACCAGGATTCACGAGCAGTATATCACGAAGGTTTTTGCGAAGATGGGATTGACATCAGGATTCGCGAGAATGAGGACTGGATTGGCTGACTGTCTTTATTATAGCCCCCACCTTCGTTTCAACCTCAAGGTCTCAACCCACCGCAAGCGGCCGGGAACCCCGGTGTGAGTAACGCGAGTAAAAAGCCCGGCAAGACACCGCATCAGGATCTGATTACGAGGTATAAGCTGGCGGAGAAGCTCAAGGCACAGCAAGAGGGGGACGGTCCGGGGCAAGAGGAGGCGACTACTGCGCAGGGTACACCGAGTGGGAAAAGTTCCGGGTGGAGTCAGAATAAGGGTGAGAGGGCGAGTTTGCTGCAGCAGAGGAGGGAGGCGATGATCTTGGCGGCGAGGCGGAAGATGGAGGAGAAGGATCGGAGGGAGATGAAGGGGAAGGGGAAGGAGGTTGTGGATGTGCAGGAATGAGAGGTGTGCAGGTGTGTGTTGAATTGGATGGTCTTGGAATAGATACATTGGA
Source organism: Cyanodermella asteris (assembly GCA_900618795.1). NCBI lineage: Eukaryota > Fungi > Ascomycota > Lecanoromycetes > Ostropales > Stictidaceae > Cyanodermella > Cyanodermella asteris. Next base: position 221,831 of record UYJD01000012.1, read on the forward strand.
ATTCTAGCGTATTGTTATGTGATCATCGCAAGGGTTGTGATGTGGGCGATGCATTCTGGTCTTGAAACCAAGCACAAAACTGAGCGCAAGCTCATTTCATTGTCTCGAATTCATGGCGGGCATAGCTGCAATCTCATTCCTCATCACTCAGGTCTATGGCTTCGTGAAAATTAAGCGATCGGAGATCTACTCATGTTCACAAGAACAACAAAAGCACCAAATTCTCTCATCGAACCGCATTCCGCTCCTCATCCCGCCGTAGACCTCAAGGCACAACTCCCGAATCATGCGTAGGTCGACAGCGGCTTCGCATCAGGTATATCAGTCGTGTGAGCAATCTCCCTACTCGCCTCCGTCTCCCTCAATCTCGCCTCCGCCGCCGCCTTCGCCCCCGCATAACAGTCCGGCCCAATCTGCATCCTCAACTGATCCTTGAACCCGCTCGCCATGCCCGTCAACGTAATCAACTCGTAAACCCGCTGCATCCCCTTCTCCGGATCCCCATTCTGCTGCCCGTGCCTCTGCCCATACGCCTCGTTCACGTCCAGATACCCCTCGATGCGGCTGCTCAGACTCGACCCGCCAGATCCCTGGACTCCGAGGAAGTTGGTCCGGAAGTAGCCCGGTTCGACGACGTGTACGCGAATGTTCCAGCGCGCGAGTTCGGGCTTGAGCGACTCGGACAGCCCCTCGAGGGCGAACTTGGACATTACGTACAACGGTGCGCCTTCGCCGCCCATCAAGCCCGCGATACTCGACATGTTGACGATGACGCCGGACTTTTGCTTGCGCATCGTCGGGAGCGCGCCGCGGATGAAGTTCATGACGCCGAAGACGTTGACGTCGAACTGGTAGCGCGACTCCGCGTCGGTCGTCTCCTCGACGCTGCCGAGGTGCGCGAAACCGGCGTTGTTGACCAGCACATCCAGCCGGCCGTGTTTGGCGGCGACGGCCTGCACGGCGGAGACGATTTCGGTTTCCGGGGCGGTGATTTGGATCTCGAGGGGTTCGACGCCGAGGTCGGTCAGGGATTGCGGGAATTTGGACAGGGAGCGGACGGTGCCGATGACGGTGTGGCCGGCGCGGGCGGCGATGGTGGCGAGGACGAGGCCGAGGCCGTTGTTGGCGCCGGTGATGAGCCAGACTTTGAGGTCGGACATTGTGTTTGAGCTTGGAGAGATCTCGGAAAGCGTTGAGTGTCTGCGCTCGGTCTCGACTGTGCTATTCTCCCTTGAAGAGTGACCAAGAGATATGCAATTGTATCTGAATTTTCGAAGTGCTATTGAATGTCACGACGCAACTTTCTAAGTGGACTTCGCAGGGTTGGCTGTTGCTCTTTGTGCTTTTGATAGAGTTGCGCTTCATGGTGAACGGACCGGAGTAGGTGGAAATATATACTGTAATGTTGAGCAGATTTCGGGCATGAGGTATGTCGTGACGACAATCGGCGAAGATGCGAAGCTTGTCGGCATCCATGGTAGCTACAGAGCATCAAGGATGATCAAGCACCAAAGAGTCAGGGCCGATATCCCGATGAATTTCGGAGCTGCAATTATTCTGCTCCACACGTGATCTCGATCGTCGTCTCTGGGATCACCCGACAAAAAACTTGCAACGGACTTAATGAAGTGCTATTGGAGGTGCTTGATTGAGTCTTTCATCCAAGACTAAGATGGGTACATATCTGCGCCGTAATTTAGAGACTGAAGGCACTACGTGTCCGGTCAGCGGGCTGTTTAGTTGGCGGCTCAAGCGAGAATCACTTAAGATCTCATTGCATGTAGCTATCCAAGTCACGTGTGGGCGTGTCTTGTGTGGGATGGAGGCGCCCAGTTTCGGCGATACAGTAAATACGAAAGATGTGCCGAGCTCGATCAGCCGCAGCAGATGGAGGGGCTCGGCTTGACTTACAATCCCTTTTCCAAGACTCAAAGCGCCAATCTACTCAGGGCCTGTTGTAAGACTGGGGATCTCGTAAATTCGACCAATGGTGACCATCCCTATTTATCAGAATTAGAAGACGGCTGAGACGTCTTCTCGCACTTCTCTGCTAAACTAACCTTTCCCGATTCCCGTCGGCATCCTCGACAAATCGCGTCCGACCTACTCTTGCACTCCGATTTTTCAAACGCCCCCATTCGGATCGTGACCTGCACCGATCAGCATCGGCCGAAGTGAGCGATCATGCAGGATCGGAACGCTACCAAAGCGCCCAAGGCCTCGGGTCCAGGTCGTGCCTCCACTTCATGTTCCGAGTGTCAACGCCGGAAGCAAAAGGTATGTAACCGGTATTGACAGTTCGTCTTTGCTATCACCCCACAATGTCCTGCAGGTGTTCCAACGGTTCGACATGCCACGTTCCTGACGCCAGCCTGCCTGAGGATGTCCGTGAATTCACTCTTCATTTCATGTTGCCTGTGAAACGTTATATGCCGCATCCCATCGGACATCGGACCATCTGAAGATCTGATTGGGCTAGTCGCGAGCTCGATTATCGCTTGACTAGTCTCCTAGTCGAACTCTCGTGTCCTGACTCCTGCTCGTTGTCCATTCGTCGTACCAGTGGTTCAGACAGTCCGTTATGCGGCTTTTCCACTTCCCAGCCGTGCTTTAAGCCCGCTACAAGTTATCAGCCTTCTTCGAACCCTGTGAAACCGCTGAGCTAGAACTAAGCTAACCATCATAGTGTGACAAACAATGGCCGTGCCGACATTGCCAAGATCGGCGCGTACCTCATCTTTGCCAGTTCAAGACGAAGCGGTCTCAGATCAACGGAAACGATGCCCCAGACGCACCGATATCAGCTCCACAAACTGGAGTCACATCCCCACCGTCACCCCCACGGGTAGTCCAGAAACGCAAAATCTCCGAAGTCGAAGCACCCGATGAGCAAGCGCTCATGTACGTGAACCGCTATTTCCATCTTGAAAGGGACCTTGAAGGTCTCGGCTACATCGGTCCTGGCCGGAATCAGAAGCTTCGGGATATTCTCGGCGATGCTTTTACGATGACGACCAAAGCGATGGGGGTGGAGGGCGAGAAGGAACGTGGCAAAACAGATCCGTTTCCGCCTAGGCCATATGCAGACGTTCTCATTCACAACTTTCTGGATAACATCAACTTCGTTTATTGCATCTGTCATCCCGAATCTTTGCTTCAGGTGAGTGGACCTCTTGGACATGAACGTACCAGTCATCCTGGCATGAGCTTCTGGAAAGACGACCACTGACAAGAGTCCAGGAATACGATGCATGGTGGAGTACGCGGCGATTCCAGCCCAACATCGAACTCGAATGTCTTCTCTTTCGTCTCATGGCGATATCCGCGCAATTTCTTCCCGAGGCAATATGCGAGCGACTGGAGGATGAAATGTCCGAAGACATCGTCAGCATGAAGCACCGATGGCACGCATCAGCAGAGACTCTGCACCGCGAGATCAGACCTGGCAAAGGTGGATTGAAATTGGTCCAGAACCTCATATTGACTGCTGCATACTTCAAGACGGAGGCAATGTTCGTCGACTCATGGCATGCTCTCAGCGCAGCCATCCGTACAGCACAGGAGATCAACATGCATAGAGACTCGCAGGGCTGCAATATCACGGAATTTGAGCGTGAAATTCGACGACAGACATGGATCAGTCTTTACACCTGGGATAGACTCATGTCGTTCCTCTTTGATCGACCTCCCATGATCCATCGCGGACGTTGCATGTTGGTGGAGCCAAAATTGGAGCTGCACCAAGACCCAATCCACCCAGAGCTACCCTCGCCCTTGTTGGGCCGGACCTATGAGTTCCGGCTGACACAAATCATGGACAAATACCTCGACCAGGATCTTCCCGAGATGAACATCCGCGAGCTCGTCATGCCACTCAGAGACATCAAAGAATGGCTCGAGAACTTGCCACCTGTATTCCTGGTCAAGGATCCAGACACGACATGGGATCAGCAGCACCCACGCATCAAGCACTCCCGGCTAGGCCTGCACACAACGGCGTACTCTGCCCTTTTTCACGTGCTTCAGCCATGTTTGACCAACGAGCTCTTTCCCGAGGGATCGTCCGTCAAAGAACGCGAACGTCTTCGATCCGCCTGCATGGACTACGCAATTCGCATGACCGATGTCGTCGACCGACTCACGCGCTACGCAACACATTCTCGCTATCACATGTCCTTCTGTCTCTTCGAGACATCCGCCACCGTCTGCGCTGCCATCGTCAAAGACACGCAACGCAAGCTGCCCAAGCGATGCGAGACCTTGCGCGCCTTGGGTCGCGCCCGGAACATTCTCGACCGACTGGGAAGCACGACCGCGGTGGCAAAGAGCAGCGCAAAGATCCTCAATGAGCTCATGTTCCGCTTGCAGGCCGAGCAGCCGGAAACCGGCAACGACATCCTCGAAGGCAGATCGATAGCTCTTGACATGGATGTGGATCACGGCGCGCCGGTAGCTGACATCGACGCGTCCCGAGATAGTGGCATCGGATGCAATAGCGTCGAAGAAAGCAGTCCCGAGAGTGACGGTACGAAGAATGGGGATGCGGAGTACATTACGCCAGACACGGCGACCACGACAACGGATATGTATCCTGCGCTGGACGACGGCTATCTGGCTCCGCTGGATCTGGCTGCGCTGGAGCAGATGTGGGATTGGGGGGATCTGAATCTGGATATGATGGGCTTTGATTTCAATGGTCAGATGCCGCCTCCGGGGCCTGAAGTGCATTGAGTTGTGGTTGGAAGTGAAGGAGCCATGAACGTGATTCGTATGGCATGGCCAATCCTTGCTTCTGAATTTCCTCACATTTCTTCATGGTCTCGCCCACGCATGAGAATGAACGGAGTGTCGATGGTAATTTAATCGCTCTTTGACAAATCATACGTGCGTACGGATTCAGGGAATGTCTGACAGGATTATTGAATGAGCAGTCGGATAGACACTGAGATGTGTGCTGGATTCGACAGTCAACCGGATACTCGGTCAGGCACTTGTCTGGATGACTACGCTCATCGTGTATGATGTTTCGATATCAGCCCCTCCCCGGTGACGAGAAGAGCAATCCTATCATGTTAGTGAACGCGTATCATCAAATATCCCACGGCCGATAAGTAAGTTGCCAAGTCGTGACCTGCGAGTGAGAAAATCAGCCAAGTCGAGCCAAATGTACGATTTATGACAGCCTGGAAGTTTCCCCAAGCCATTCAAACCAACCGGCCTATTATTCTCCCTTCATTTCGATATAACGCCATATCTCTCGCACCCTCAAAATTTCCCTCCCTCCCAATTCAACCACTGGAAGCCCGAAAACTCATCCCCATCCCCTCACGATGCCCCCTTCACCATCACCCTCCTCCGAAGCCTCCGATTTCTCCCATCCCTCCAAAAAAAAAAAAAAAAAAAAAACCCCCCCCCCCC
>UYJD01000012.1:227777-245567 GCA_900618795.1 Cyanodermella asteris
CAAAAAAAAAAAAAAAAAAAAAGGGCCCACGCCACCCCGCAGCGCCCGTAAAATACAACTTCTGGCCCGCGCCCATGCCCGACTCGTCCTCCTCCGATCCGTCCGCCTCACCTTCTCCCTAATCCAACAGCACCACCGATCTCCCACCAACCCAGCTATCCACGGCATTCAGACCTAGCTGACGGGGAAGCGGATGGCTCGATGAGGGGAGCGTGTGGTTGGGCTCCTCTTAAAGACCTTTCTCGGAGTATTAGGGCGAGGGCTTGGGGGGTTTGGGGGACGGGATTGTGTTGGGATTTTTCTTTTGTTTTACAACGTTGGTGAATAAGGTGGGGGTTCTGGGGGCGGAGCGCTGTGAAGGGGATTGTGAGGTGGAGATGCGGAGAGAGGGAGGAGGAGGAAGGGGGGGGTGCGGTTAGGATTGAGGGGTTTGAGAATGGGGTGCCGGTGTATCGGGCGACGGGATTTGAGGCGGTGGGGGAGTTTGAGATTTCGATGAAACATTGTGGGTTAAAGAGGGATAGTAAGTTGACAACCTTCGTGATGTGGCCGAAGATGAAGAATGCTGTGTGAGGCAGTAGAGTCGAAGAGCGATGTGTGAATTGCACGGTTTTGGAGTCGAGATCCATCAGCTTCTACGCCCCAATCTATGACCAATAATTTCAGAAATTTTGTCACGACTCATGAGGCAGACTAAAGTCGTATTGCGTGTGGAAATCTTTCGATTGATTATGGACTATTCTATATGATGTCTGATCCCGATATCCCCAAAGCAAAAGCGCCTTTCGCATAAACTTCGTCATCTGAATTTTGTTGTTGCCCTGCAAAACGCCTCGAACAAGTTCTGGGGTAGCCCCCGTACTCTAGACTTACTTTTAGGTTCCATCCTCTCCTCACAGCACCTTTGCCGGCCGCGCTGTCTCCATCCTCCAGATCCTGGCCCAATTCTGGACTTGCGATTGGATGCTCTTCCTCGCTCGCTCGCGTCTGGAGGCCGCCTTGATCGCAGCTCGCATTTCTTCTTTGCCAACTTTCTCTTCTGTGGTCTCCATGCTCACGCTCACGGCCGCTGAGCTGTTTTCTGTCGATGGCACTTCCCTCTCAACTAGTGTTGAGGAGCTCTTCTGTGACTTGATGTAAAGGAGTGTCGTCTTGGGCTTACGGGCATCCCATGATGAGCAGGCGTCGTTGATCGCGCTTTCGAGGGCTTCCTTCTGTTCACGCGAGCCGAAGGCCTGAAGCAAGACTTGTTTCATGTCGTCTTCGTCGACCAGTCGGCTGTTCTCGAGCTCCGAGGCTGTGGGGTAGGCGTACGATGCACTGGTCTCCTCTTCGGGTGTGAAGACGCGAGTGGGGAGGCCTCGAGAGATGGCATCGGTGTGACTGGAAACCATCTCGGCACCAGCACGCCAGATGTCGTTCAAGGCGTTTAGAAGAGCCTTGGAGCCGTCAAGCTGAGCAGCGTGTGCGTCAACAAGCTCACCAGAGTCTGGGTTCGCAGTGACCTTTCGGAGAGTATAACCGTACTCTCTTCTCTCGGATGAGACAGTGGAGGCAGCTTTCACACCCGGAGCCAGGTTCAAAAGACCCTTCTGGCCGTTGAAGTATTGGACAATCTCATCCTTGAACTCATGTGATGATCGGAAGGAGAAGCCGAGGTCGATGTAGTTGGATGCAAGCGAATTTTGAATGAAGCTGGGCGAGTTGACGTCAGAGACGGTCTGAACAAGCACCGGGAAGCGAGCGCGGAGCTGCTGGATAGTCAACTGCTCAGCATCTAGTGTCGTGCTACCAAGCTGCGGTGTGATGGTGTTGTGGAGGATCTGTCGTTCGTAGAAAGCAAGCTTGCGCTGCTCATGGCTCTCGACCTCCTCGCTGGTATTTGGCTCGGCGAGGAAGATGAAGGGCAGCTGACCCTGAGCCATGAGCTTGTGAACAATCTTGCTGACCTGGAGGTGGGAGTGCAAGTCATCACCAACAAACAATGCGACGTGAAGAGGCTTGCGAAGAGGAATTCCCAGGATCGTGTCGGCAATGCGTTCTGCTTGTCGCACGTTACGGTCGATGGATGTTGAGTAGAAGTGAACGCCACGAGTCATGGCGCCTATGATGTAGGCACCCTTGGCGACAGCAAGGGTTTGGTGATCGCAGTGCACGCCGCCAGCAGCGTGGGCACGAACTATCTTGCGAGCGAGGAGGTTTTGCATGAGGGGCGTGCGGAAGTGGTGTGGGTTGCCTTCGATACCTGTTGACTCGATCAAGGCATCGGAGTAGACAGCACCTTCTGATGTGGCGACGGGGATGGCGAAGATGCCATCAGCATGTGTGATGGGAGATTTTGTGTTGAGGGAGAGAACCTTCAACTGGCCAGTGACCATAATCTTGAGAAGTCTCTCGGCTGTTCGCAAGGGCATCGCATTGCGGTGCGCGGTCATGACACCCAGGTATTCCTTGGTGAAGACGGCCTGCTCCGGCTCGCTAAGGCACCTCCAGTAACGCTCAAGTACTGGGCCGCACTGCTGAAGGATGCTCTGACCAGGGACATGTCCAGACCTGGCCTGCTCAACATCGTTCTTGAAGGTCTGAAGACTGTCCAATTCCGGCTTGTAAAACTCAAACACACTCTTGCCGTGGTTATCTCGGATCATCTCCTCATGCAGTCTGCTCACGATGGTCATGATGGCACCAGCTGGGTTCTTCTCAAGCTCTCGAGCGAGATTCCATGTCATGTAAGCGCGTTCTGGGATGTGACCATCGCCCTGGATCTTTGGCAGCTGGCCACTCCTGCTGAGGAAGTAGATTTGGCCAGTATAGCCTCGGTCGGTGAGGTACAGAGCTTCATCGATGGCAGTCAGACGTGAGCCAAGGATGGCTATCGAGGCAGTCTTGGGGATGGTAAGGAATTGTGTGTTGGGCCAAGGGTTGCCAAAGTAGAGTGGTGTGCCGTTCAGATGGCGATGCTTCTGAGACATCTGGTTGCCCAGGCACAGCGAAACGTCGGTGGCTTGGATCATGTTCCCGTTGTGCAGTTCGAGGCTCCAACCAGTGCTGGTCTGCTCCATGTCCAGCACCTCTGTGTTTGTCCGGATGTCGATATCGATGCCCTTCTCCGCGGCCGAATTTGTGACTGTTGTAAGAACAGAGTTGAGGTATTTTCCGTAGTACTGTCGGGGTGGAAACTGCTCGCCACCGGGAACGCTGGGGCTCTCCTTCATCCAGCGATCAAAGTGCTCTTGGTCACTGACATACAAGCTCATCAGTCTCGAGTGCATGTTGATCCGAGTACCCACACATGCTTCCGAGTATGCAAGACCAGGACCAATGGATGAAGACTTTTCGATGATGACGACACGCAGGCCCTTGGTTCCCTTCTCGACAAGACGAAGAAGAACAGCGAGGCCGACTGCACCACCACCGACGATGGCGACATTGTAAGGGGCGTCTCCTGCCATGATAGAGGATGAATGAGAAGGTTTTGGCGGCCTGCAATGAGGAACGGAGATCAAGCTGGAAAGACTGCCGGGAGCCGAAGTATATAGCAATTTTCGAGCCTACCTCGCGAGAAGAAATGTGTAACACTTAGCTGCGCATCCGTAGTCTTGTCCAGTAACAATACCGCTCATGGTTATGGTGGTATTGCCTTAGTCTGCTCATTGCTTGGCGAGCATACTACCTCGGGGAGGACGGCGGTGATTGGATCGATGGCATGCCGCTCTGTCCAACGAGGTTGGACCAAAGAATAGCGTGTGCGGTAGAACAGCGGATGGAAAAAGTGCTAGAAATGACCGGGGGTTCGAATGTTCTACCGCACCTCAGATTTGGCATTTTGCACGACATGGCTGCACGGATCCACGTGCCAACGCTCAATCACAGTATGTCTTGGCTGTACACGGTGCAGAGCCACACTAGAAATGTGCAAAGCTGTCCTTGGAATGGTGACATAAGGCGAGGTACAATTCTGCATGCTCTTGTACTCTTTTGGACGCTTCAAACGGGGTCATTCGGATCCTCCCCTCACCGCTTGCTTGCCAGGTCGTGGACGAATCCTGCCGTGTTGTGAGTAGTGTGAGCAACTGACAGGCTACGTAGTAGCGGTAGCAATCGTGGTATGTGAGACTCTGTGAGTTGTGTAGGTGCACTGAAACTATTGGCCGCCCACTAGCAAAGTAGCAGTCGAGCGAGAGACCAGTGGCCAGAGGATCGAGTAGCGACAAGACTGGCACGACCCAAGATGATCGGTTACGTTTGGCCAAGGTCGTCTGTCGTCAGCCCTACACGCTCAAGGGCGACACAAAGATCCTTGTCCAAGGCGGACGGGAGGGCTCGACTCCGATTGAGTCTTCGTGAGGAAATATTGCAACAGCGGAGCGCATCTGTCAGCAAAGCTAGATGAATGTGGCTGAAATGCAAAGTTTGAATAATGGTAGACTGAACACAAAGCCGGCCAGCAAAGGACTGGACGGCATACAATGAATGAGCTTTGTGGGGCATGAGGCAGGCAAGGAAGGTGTTCAAGAGCAAGGGATGTACACCAACGACAGCGGCATGTGGAGGCCTGGGGCCGTCAGTAGCGAATGAATTGTGATGAGAACAGGCCGGCGGTGATCAGCAAGCAGTTGAAACAGACAAAGCAGCAGTCAGATGCGGTGGGGAGGATGAAATTTTCGAGCAGCAAGATGGATGCCAAGGGAGATGAATGGAGATGAGGTCGTTTCTGCTACCTCGATCACGGCCGCGCTAGTCCCAAGCGAGTTCCCTCAGTCGATCAGCGGCATGAGTCAACCAACATCTTCTCCCAACCCATTTGTCCTCTCAGCTTCCTGCTCCGCCCGCCAGCTCTTGACATGTCGACCCTAATCCAGTCTTCCGCGCACGTTCCCCGGCCCAATCATTCTACGCTGGTCATCCTTTCTTACCCCGACATGTCTATTCAAATAGCTGCCCCGAGCGCCACCCTCTCCTAGCCATCCGTGGTGGCTTGCCAATTGCCGCTGCCCGAAAACCCCGGAGTGACACCTCAGTATTACTCCGAACTGTTACTGTCAGAGTCACCCCACCGTTGTACCTTCGTACGACCTTGAAAATATCGTTACCACTAAAGTCGATCGAAGGAAGACATCCAGCAATCATCGACACTACCCCATCGGCTCGTCTACCCCATGTGACAACGTATACGCCGTCTGCGAATGAATGATGTCTGTCCATCCAGAGGAGTCTCCAACCCCGACCATATCGGTGGACGCTACGAACAGAGCAAATATCGACAAGAATGGCGTGATCGGCGCTGGCCCTGAGGCTTTACAACTGCCTCCGTCCGATTTGAAACTCGCTCGTGATGAAAGACATCTCTCTCAATCACGCCAGCGTGTCTGGGCCGACCGTTTGCGAACCATGTCCACTTTTGAGCGTGAAGCGCGTCAGAAGAACTTGACTCACCTTCCGGAACCACCACCAGCACCGGATGGCGGTTGGAGAGCCTGGAGTCAAGTGCTGGCAGCTCACCTGGTCTGCCTGAACACTTGGGGTTTCATCATTTCCTTTGGTGCCTTTCAGACCTACTACCACGCTACCCTCCCAGTCGACCAGTTTTCCATCTCATGGATTGGCTCTCTCCAGGTTTTCCTGATCAACTTCGTCGGAGTATTTTCTGGACGAGCTCTCGATGCCGGCTATTTCCATGTGACTTACATCGCCGGTGTGCTTTTCATTCTGGTCGGCACTTTCACGATGTCCTTGGCGACGACCTACTGGCAGATCTTTCTCTCCCAAGCGCTGTGTGTGGGCATCGGCTGTGGTCTCCTGTGGACCCCGGCCATGGGGCTGGTGACAACCTACTTTTCAAAGTATCGCGTTTTTGCGCTAGCCATCGCCATGACCGGTGCCTCGTCTGGAGGTCTCGTTTATCCTGCCCTGGTTCGTGAGCTTCTGTTCCGTCCTGGTATTGGCTTTCCGTGGACCGTTCGAATCCTCGGTTTCATCATGCTCGCTACCAGCCTGGTTGCGTTAGCCCTATTCAGGCCTCGTCTACCACCAAGAAGCGGAGGGCAATTTTTCGAATTCTCCGCTTTGCGAGAACTTCCGTTTCTGTTCTTGGTAACGGGGATGTTCTTCAGCTTCTGGGCCCTCTACTTCGAATTCTACTACGTCGGCCAATTTTCCAGGACTGTCCTCGGCCTGTCGTATGACACTTCGATTGATGTGCTGCTGCTCACGAATGGGATTGGCGTAATCGGTCGACTGATCCCAGCATATATTGCCAGCGTGTATACCGGACCAATTACCCTGGCATGTCCACTGGCCGTGGTGACGGGCGTTGCATACTATTGCTGGACAGCAGTGCACGATGAAGCAGGCATATGGGCTTTCGCGGCTGTTTATGGATTTTCCAGTAACGCGATCCAGGGTCTGTGGCCGGGCACGCTGAGCGTCCTGACCCCAGATGCATCCAAATCCGGGGCACGCATGGGCATGGGCTTCACAGTGGTCAGCTTTGGTCTGCTCACAGGGCCTCCGCTCGGTGGAGCATTGGCGGACTCTCATGGCTACCTGTCCGCACAGGTTTGGGGAGGGACGTGCTTGATACTGGCGAGTCTGCTGTTCCTCAGCTCGCGGATCGCCAAAACGGGCTTCGTGCTGAGGGCCAAGACATGATGCGATGCAGCAATGGGACGTCGAACCTGGTCTGAACCGGGCAAGGTAAGCGAGAAGAATTTTCTGCGCGGGAACAGTCCCAGCCAGATGGAGAAAAGTACAGCACGTCGAGAACAACCACGGAGTCGCGTCCGTGACGAGTGTATGATCGATAGGACGACAGCGAAGCGTTTCTTGTGCTTTGCAGTTCAGCTTCCCCATTATTGCTCACACCGTTCGTAGTGTTGCAGCTTTGTCGCAACGGTCCGCTCGTAGGGCAAGGAAAGGAGCAGCTGTCAAGTCGTGTCAAAGGCCGGACTGGAGCTGCAACGTTGCAGTGGACGAGTACTAGTAGTCACAAGCGTGTCGAAGTGCGGCCGTGACAAGCAGCGCCACGCCGACAGGAAAGACTGTTGGAGGGATTGCGCCTTTCTGCACACCTCGGTCGGCTTATTACGTCCTCGCAACGTTCCGACGCCACTTTGCGTTCCTCCATCTGCAGCAGAATCGTTGGATGCTCCGATGTCAGCGCCGTCTTGCCGGCGTGCAGGAAGGATGAATGGCTTCGTGCCGCCCGCCTCCCGCAGCCGCAACCGTTGTGCCAAGAACGCCCTCGACAACCTTCTTGTTCTTCTTCTTCTTTTCCTCTCTTCATCTGCCCTTGTGTACCTATGTACAGTCCTCTCGTCATATGATACCTTCCATCTCCGCATTGCCACTCTGCCGGGCGGAATAGCTGCAACGCTTGCATCCTGTTTCGCCGGCTTCGTCTTGTCCATAGCGTGGTAGGCCCCGCCGCTATTCCTCTCTCGACAATGTTTGATGACTGGATCAAGTTACAGAGGACGGCGACGACTCGCCGGCGCGTTCACTGTTGCATGCTCGTGGCAGTATTGTTCCGGCAGATCCATTTGCGGGGCCTTTCGAAGCGATGCTACGTTACCTTTCACTTCTCAGGCCATTCCGAGAAAACCTAACTTTGCGACAGGCGGTCCCATCCTATCGGGCGCACCGTCCTGCTTTTCCTCGCCCGTATAGGGCATGACTTCCCAGCCTTCTCGCTGGTCAGCAGCTCCCGACTTTTAGTTGATGACTCCGAAGCCTCTCGCATGGCCCTCTCTGCGTTGGGAAACGTCAAATTTGGTTGCGTGGTTTGCAGAGCTATTTCCATGCATGAGCTGATTTCTCCGCGGAATTCTCACTGCGAAAATTTTGCATGATTCGTTAGTTGAGACCGCTCGACCAATGCTTCGATCACGCTCGCAAACATGCAAATGCCATCAGGCAACGTACAGAATGTCGAGACCACTGGGACCAGCTCGTGGGAGCCGCCTCCAACGACGGCTATGCAACAAGCCAAGTCTTGGCAACCCACATTCAGCGGAGTGAGCAAAATGATCCTCCCAATGACAGGCGACTCGGCCGAAATGAAGTATCCTGCAACTTTCGTCTGTGCAAGCTTTCATCTCGCATCGGCAGACCAGTCAAGATGAAATGTTTGTGAATGTGGCTTAGAAACGTGACCTGGCACATGTAAAACGGACGTGAATCTGAATGTCTGGCTCAGATCAACCGAGGAACGATTGCACCATATTGACGATATTTCTTTTTCATTCACGTTTTCTCTTCACCTAGCAAACTCAAACGTAGATGTGAAATTCGTAAAAATCGGTGGATGTGCGCCTTTGTACTCATGACAGCTGGAATGGCAAGTTACCCCACGAAGCATTACAACGGCGATTTGGTGAGTGAAGTGGTGCTGCGCATGTCAGCGCAAGCGAACAGGGAGCCGTGAAGGAACAGTTTGAAACATGAGACTTCACGAAGCACATGGCAAACATTGGCAATATGCCGAAAACGAGGAAAACCTCGCCAGATTACTGATAGTACCTTCTTCTTCACTCCAAAGCTTCCATCTCACATTTGTTTGTTGAAGCAAAGAACTAGTCAGGTCTGTCCTTGAAGCGAAATGAAACAACAGAATGCGGAGATCGGCCTTTATGTCTGTCTCTTCACATCGCGACTGAATTGACTTTTAGACCTTACTTCGCTATCAAAACACCGTGACGCCCAGCGTGACTGCCTATATCAGAGCATCATGACCTCCCCTCAAACTCGTCTCCACAAAATCCGCATCGTGTCTGATCACAATCAGCAAAGATCACATCCATTCTGTGAATTTTCCACGCCATCAGCGACCCGTCTCGCCGTCCCAGGACGAGTTTTCTCTCTTCAAGCAAACCATCAGAATGTCAGACTCGCCAGATCCATCACCAGTCAACCTCTTCATCCTCGGCCCGGCCAAGAATCCTGGGAGACGCGACCGCGTCTGCGAGGCCCAAGACCTTTTTCCTCTTCCACCTCATTCCCATCTGCCTCCGGCCTGGTCCCCCTTCGGGCTCCAGTGCGTAGATTGAGCGTCGATCGAAATCGTAATCGTAATCGTAATCGTAATCGACATGCCTGCCGGCCGGCCGTCCACGAGTATGCGTACCATTGGAGTACGACGAACGCGAAAAAAAAACCGGGCCCGCATGATCGAATTTTCGGGGGGGCAGGGGGTCATCGTGCCCGGAGACAAACCTGAGTCGTCTCCACACCTGACCGCTTTCCTGACGGATCTCCGCTCCGGATGTTGCGTTTGCAAGACCAAGTTTGTCGAAGAAGAGAAGAACAAACAAGGAGCAGGACGAAGAAAGAGGAGCAAAGATGCAGCGTCAGAGCAGGAGGAGCGGGAGCAGGAGCGGGAGCAAGAGGACGAGGCCGAGACAGAAATGCACACCCCACCAGCCAACAAGACGCAAAAGGAAATCGTCAGCCCAACCGCTAGAAGTAAAAAACGACGAAAGCCCGCCGCCACCCAAATTCAAATCCACCCTCGCCCTACGCCGGCGGAAACCGGCAATCCCTGGAACCTCCACCAGCCCACCCTCCGTCCCCTAATCCACAGCACCAACCCATGGAGGAGATTGGGCAAAACGCGTGAGAAGAAGGCAACACGTCGTCTGGAGATTCGCTGGCACCAAAATGTTACACTGGACGACGGAGACTCGGACGCTCGGGATGCGGAGCGGGTACGCCGGATGGCGGCTGCGGTTGCTGAATCGTTGAGGACGCGAGGATTTGCGGGGGAATGTAGGGGGAGTTTCGGGATGCTCGTCGAAGTCTTTGAGAAGCCTGGTTTGGCGCTTTGCGGCTAAGAAGGGTGGTTCGGGTGCTGGGGATGAGATTTTGGAAAGTTGCAGGGAGACTGTGTATAGGTTGATAGAACTGGCGGAGAACGTGCCTGGGCTCGATATGGATGTGGAGTTTTTGAGGTACGGGATGGCGGATCGGTGGTTGATGATGAAGAGTTTGGATAGGGGGCCTGAGAGGAAGCGTAAGCATGTTGAGATTGAGAGTGAAGACGAAGACATGGTTTTTAGGGACAGGCCCGCAGCGAATCAGGTATTCATAGTCTGCAACCTGATTTAAGTTGGGAGAGCGGGATTGAATAGCACCCAGGAATCAAGTCAATTCCGGCTGTTGAGAAATTAGTTTATTCCATTTGCGACATCCTTGTCGCGAGTCCATTAATTAAGCATGACCACCTCAGTTTGAAAAACATGTGTTCCTTCGGCGCCAGCCCCCAGGGCACGCCCAAAAGCATATTTTGCGCTCCAGACAAGGGCCAAATACCCAAAAATTACTCCCGTTTCATTTGCGCCAAAATCAAGATTCAAATACCCACACCCATGCATTGTATCTCCTTTGCGGTATCGAAGTAGAAATTAACGTCGCTGAAATGCATCAATCTCTCTTGAAATCCCCGTTCTCGTTCAGGAACGTCCTTGCGTCCGGATCGCCTGCATCCGCGGCAAACTCCATCCAGTGGAGCGCAATCGCAAAGATGGCAGGCTCCAGCCCGCCACTCGCGACACTGCTTCCTGCGGTTGTATTCTCCATGTCCACATCCATGGCGTCGTAACGGCTCCCATTACCGCTGTGCTTCCCTTCGCCGTTGTTAGCGGCACCAGGATACGGCACATTCCGGAAGATTGTAGAAGGTTTGCTGAGTGGAAGTGTCACGCGCTTGACAATTTCAGGCTTGGTCAGGTAGAAGAGACCGAGCTCTCGAGCAGCGGTGGAGTCGCCCTCGAGTGCGGCAAGCGCATACAGACGTGCAGCGTCGTTGAGAGTGGTAGCGTCGAGCTCAGTGCTGGTCATCTTGCCCCTGTAGACCTTTGCGCCCTGGATGCCGTAGCTTGTTTCTTCGCCACTAAGTCGCGGACTGTTGCCTCTGCTCTCATTCCTGATTGGCTCACGAGTGTCTCGCTCATAGTGATGAGCAAGAATCTGACCAGCTCGATCCACCATTCCAGCTGTCAGTGCCGACTTGAGTTGCATCGCAGCCAGTCCAAACATCCAAAACGCTGTTCCTTGTGGCGTCGCGTCGAGAATAGTTGCAGGCACAAATGCAGCGATGAATTGCAGGTCACGAAATAGATCAGCCGGGTAGAATCGGCGGTCCATAAGCAGGGCCTGGATGAATGTCATGATGTGGGGTGCGGCGAGCCAGTCACTGCTGCCCGGAGAGCCCGTCGGCCGGTGGATGATGGTAGAGTAACGATTGTATTTCGAGGTCGAGGTCCGGCTGTCGTCCATACTTAGTGTCTTGCTGAGCATTCTTCGTTCCTCACAATTGGCTGTGACCTCTTGAAGTCGAGTCAGACCCGTTCGAGGGACGGTAGAGGTTGAGAAGTCGTCAGGGAACGGCCACTGAGCGACAGAGCCGTGGGTTTTGGGATTGGCGACCTGGGGTGCAACAGCTGCAAGACGAACCAACTCGTACAGAGACTCCAGCTTGTTATGCGGATCCATGCTCAGACGAAGCTTCAGAAGTAACGTATCGTAAGCATCCTCGTACGGGAAGCGGCCCGAAGTCTCTGGCTGTTGATCGGCCGATACATCTTCCGAATCATCATTGTTTGTATCTGTATTTTGCTCTGAAATGCAAGTTGGCTCCTGGCCACTTCTAGACTCTGAAGTCGTGGGAGATACAAGCTTCGTCAAGTCAGGACTGCTCTTGCTGGCGATGGTGAGACGGACATCGCCAAGAGTTGGTATTTCCCCTCTGACCCAGTTGTCAGTCTCGGACCCGGTAGCCCACAGAACTGTGCCCAAATCGCTGAGGAGAAAGCTAGTCACCGTTCGCCTCAATTCGTCTAAGAACTTCCGCTGGCGTGGAGATAATTGTTCTTTGCCAGAGGAGACGGTATTTGGGGAGATGGGGCTCGGAGGCAAGGGCCAGGTCGCATAAAGCCCCAATGAGTTCTCTGGCGAAGGTTGCATTTGTTTTTGCGTATAAGTGTTGAATTTGATTGGCGAATCGAGGATGCTGGGCTGCTGTGTAGCTGTTCTCAGAGTATTTGGTGCCGTTACGCTATCTCTCATGTTGCTCGGATGGCGTGAATGTGGCGGGCTCAGCGCGAAAGGGAAGATTCGACTTGAGCCCGACCCCACCGAACCGTCCACGGTGCTATTTGAATAGCTCTGGCCGGCTTTTGGGCTGCTATAATTGGTGTCCAGGCCCAAAGAGATGTTCTTGCTGCGGATGCCACCAAATTCTGCTCTCTCCCGCGTGAAGAGGATGCTGCTCCACAAGCTAGGACTTGCCACCGCCGTCTCACCAACCAGGCGGTCCACAGCACGGCTAATCTCCAAGCAAAACCGCTGGATGCGCTCCTCACCTTGACAAAAGTTCTCTATACTTTCTTTGACCAGCCATTGTTCCGTAGATTCGGCTTGTTGATCACTGAGCTTGCTCCTCCCTCCGCGATCCTTCCCAGCGCTGAGCTCGGACAAAGCCTTTGCCTCTGCACGCTCGGGTCCGAAGACCTTGAATTTCTTGCGCGCCCAAGCACCAATCCCTTGCTGTTTGGCGTTGTTGATTTGACGGTTACCCATGGCAGCCAAAGCTCGAGCCACCAACGCGGCCTCTTCGTAGATTTTGGAATGGCGCACGTCGCTGAACCACATCTTATCACGCAGAGTGCGTCTTATTGTAGCTAAAGAGGCAAGCCTGGTCTCAAGTATACGCGAACGGCGAACCAGACTTGAGAGCCATTCATGATACATGCTACTTAGCATTTCATACACCTGGTTTCTGGCGTGAACAGAAGCTGACAACTGCACGAGAACAGAGTGCGTCTGAGCTGGAGAGCAGTCGATCATTGTGAAGGCACGATGCCAAGTGTGCGCGGTTTGGAAATCAAGACGGCCCTGGGATTCAGCGGCCTTGTCTTTGACGAGCATTATCAGGCAATCGGTGACCGACATGCCCGACTCCGCGGATCGTGGTGCAAATGACGGCTCGACGGCTAGAGCAACGAGACAGGATTCCAACATTTCGTATAAAGATGTTGGGCGGTCCAATGAATCGACTTCTATTGCCCACGGAGGTTGAAAGTCGCCGTGTAACTCGGGGCTATCTGTAGGTTGCGAAGCGGCGAGTGATATCCGGCCGCCCTCGACAAAGAACAGAGCACCAGCGGCATCTGGACCCTTTCTGATTTGTTGCATCTCCGGACTTGCGGCGATACCCTGCAACTCTCGCGCTAGAGCAATGTATTGCGAATCATCGCCAGGTAGGTCCTTGGGAGTGAGGGGTTGAGGATGCACATCGTTGATTGTAAAGTTTGCAGTCTCCGAGGATGCGACTGGGTTGCTGAAGAATGTATCGCTAGTGATTGACGTGCTGCTTGTGCTGGGCGCCAGCGACGAAGCTGTTCCAGCCATTGGTGTGATCGTGCCCGCAGATGTAGCAGCAGATGCAGAAAATGACATGCCGAACGTGCGGCCGAAGAAGGATGAGGGGGCTGGTTCGGGTGCGCTGTTGATATTGGGGAAGAGCGCACCGCAGATTGCGAGTATGTCGCTTCGTCGAAGCATGAGAAAACTTGGCATAACAGCGGCCGGTATTCCATCCTCATTCGCTTCCAGTTCATGTCGAGATGGCTCGAAAAAGCTGATGAGTTTCCGGGCCAATTCCGTCATGCGCTGGGATAGTACGGTCTGGGATGAACTGAGTGCTGCGGCTATTATCTTCTGAAGGCGGTGGGAGATGCCTCGCAACAGCTTCTGTCTCACGGCAACATTGATGTAGTGCTTGGGAAGAAGGTCCAACAGCTCCGGACATGACAGGGCCTCGGAAAGAAATGCTTGGCAGTACCAGACGAGCACAAAGTATCCCTGGGCCTTCTGTCTCCGGTCGCTCTCGGGAATACGAGACAATGTAGCGCGAATAAGCTCAAGGCACGCACTAGGCATGAACGCACGCTCGCTCCGGGATAGAAGCTCTAGCAGCTGGAGGACCGCGTTGTCGATGAATCTTGGCTCGTCCGCGGCCATTCGAAACCTCCGCGCATCCTCCGATTCACCTTCGTGGTACGGAGCAGACTGGGGGTCGGTGATGAAGACTCCGTTCTGGATCCATTCCAGCAAAAGCATCTCAACCTGAGGACGCAGCTTCCAGGACTCCTGAATGGCGAACTCGTTCAAGACGGCCACGCAGAAATTATCCGCCCCAGGCGCACTCTTGGATATCAATTTCGCGCAGACCGCGGACCAAGCCAGACAACGGCGGCGACGTTCCAAAGCATTGACTTCTCCCTGGCAATCCCAGACGCCGTGAACTAGAAGCTGCAGCGGATCCCGGCGAAGATCACTAATGTTTTCGAAGGCGTCCGTTTTGATTGAGAATCTCGACGGAGGCCGTGACATGTGTGGCAGCGGGCTGCCTTTTGACGGATGGATGAGATCTGGCTCACTGCCAGCAGATGAGCGATGAAGGCGAGACAGATAGTTGAGATGTGCGTGGGGAAGACTAGCAATTCGATCAGCTAAAAAGGAATCATCAGTGCGAATGTTGTTCAACATGGACAACAATGAGTCTTCGGTGTCTTGCGAAATATGTGAGGTCCATGACGAAGCATTGTTCAGGAACGGGGTTTCCTCGTCCTGTCCAAGAGGGGTGTCCACAGGGTCCGTCTGGATCGCCTTATCCTCAGCCTCGGAGTACAGGGACGAAAACGTAGTGGGTCGGTCCTTGTGAAGGCATTCCACCAACTGGCGAGAACGGTGATGCAGGGCAGGAATGGCTCGTTTCTGGCTGCCAGCCTGTCGGAGCCTAGCATGGACCTTGCGCCTGAGGGCGAAACATCTCTGTGCCTCATCGCGGTTTCGACGGAACGTCTCCAATAGGGAATCGATGTTCATGGGGAAGGGTGGGGCGGTGCTTTGCGTGGGTGTTTCCTGACCATCGAAATCATAGGCTCCATCAGTCGGGGAACGAGGTTCCTGATCGGCTGCATTCGCTGGAGTGGGGATTGCCATCTGGTCAACATTCATGCGACCCTGTTCACAAAGGCTCCGCGCTTGTCCAGTCTCGCCATCGTCCTCCTTGTGGTTGTTCTCTCCAATCGCAGCACTGCTCTGTTCCGACTGGTTCGCGTTTTGGTCATCAGCGGTAGACGTGGTTTCGTGGCCAGTAGACACCAACGGCTCGGTCTCTGCAACTCGTTCCTGTTCCTTGGGAGCCTCCACGGAACTCTCCGATGGCTCGTGGCGATGGTCCTGGCCATCCCGATCTTCTCGTTCCGAAGGTGACGGAGGCAGGGGTATCCAAGCTTCTTCCGGGAATACGATGTTCATCTTTTCGTGGTCCGATGGGGGCGAGGAAAGCGGCGGATCGAATGTCAGAGGAATGACCGTGGTAGCGATGGCTGAGAATGAGATTAGGGACGTCAGAGGTGTCGGAGAGGGAGTGACATACAGGACATGCTTCTGGTTGGGCCGTGAAGGGCATGGCGCGTGTCCATGCCCTAGCAGACTGGCAAAAGGTGTGCGCAGCTAAGTGGAGAGTGACGGTCGCAACAACATGGACTGCGATGTTGCTGGACAGGTCGTTCGCTGGAATGCAAGAGGGCGGATGCGCTGGAGCTACTTCACCTGGACGGGCATGGTCGGACGGGTCATGTGCAGCATCGGTCGGGGTGCAGCTCCGCCGTGTCGGTGCGCAAGTAGATAGCGAAGTACGTGAGTAGTTCAAGAAGTCGACACACTGGAAGGACCGCGCAAGGTGAGAATCGCTACGCCGTGCGCGAGGTGAAGGAGGAAGAGCCGCTGCGACAGATGCGCTGGTGCGCAGTGGGCGAGATGGGCTTCGTTGTCGGCGGCGGAGCTGGAAGTGTCTCGTCTTGTCCGGTCTTGCTTGATCACCTGCAGTCGCCGACTCTGACATGTCCCGGGCCGCGCTAGACTGCATGCAGTTTGGAGTCGCCAGCACCATCGACTCCGACCACCACACGCTCCAGCTCATCCTGCCAGCATACTGTACTCGCATAGTAGTCGCGCCAGCTAGCCTCGACGAGCCCACTCGAGACATGGCACCTATCAGACCGAAGCACTCTGCGCCCGCCGCCGTCCTGCGCCCCGCCACCGTCTCCCATTGGTGCGTCCAACGATCGCAGCCCACTTTGCGCCATCAGTCCAGTCTTTTCACTTTCGACTCCAGCTCACCACCTCTCTGCCTGTGCTGTTCGTTCTCCCACCCGTTCCTTCCGTACCGCTGGACCTTCTCATCCTCAGCTATCGAGGCATCCCGGCTATCCATCCGCGGTTCCGCCGGGCTCTTCCCGCCCCCGCCATATGACCACGCATATCATCTACCTGTACGTATACAGGGGCCAGTGAAGGTCAAGCCTCGAGCGTCAAGCGTCTCCGAATCTCATGCAGATAATTGGTGCATGATCTTGCATTTGGAGGGCTTCTCACAACGAGTGCTGCCTGGTCCAGCCTCTGCTCCCTTGGCCCCACACACATTCGAACTTCCCGGGATGTTTGCCCTGTACACCGGCCACCGGTCCGCACCAGCTAGTGTTTCAACTCTGGAACCGTTGCAGATTTGGCATAAGCGTCTCAAACACAGGCTCGTGACTGTCAGCCATGCGCCGACTTCGTATCCTGTCCGTGTTGTACGTACTGCATCCGATTGTAGATGTAGACACTTCGAGCACCTAGAGTGATTCAAGCGATTACTCGATTTCTGGCAATGATGCTGGACACAGATCTGACCTCTCTCAACCGATTCGAACAATTCAGCATCACTTTCAATGGACTGCCTGGTTTTGGAGCACGAGCTTCAAGTTCCACTTTCACAAGTCCATGCTGCCAATAATTGGCCACTTCCCGCCACTGCGCTATCCGTTAGTCTCAGGAGTCTGATGATCAGGAGCCATGCATTGCCAACTCATCAACGCTGCTGACCCTTGCTGTTACGCCAAACGATTACTTCCCCTGCCGCATCTCGACTGCAAGTACGTTCATTCAAGCCAGTTTTCTCTAAAGTCGAGGGGTGAAAAGGTCTCCATTGGAGCCACCGTAGCCACGCGTGAAACTGCTTGGCTGCTTCACTTGCCTACGCACCGGTGAGTGGATCTCTTGGTATATTACCTGCTTGGTAGGTCTGCTGCCTGAGTGATGGTGAGGTGTACGAGCTGCATGGTCGTTCATCGCATTTCCTACTCGGGGCGAACTGCCAGGAGTCACTGCGCATGTACCTGATTTGCGCACTCTGGCCACTCCCACCGAAACAACGTTTGTGTTTGCATGTTCAAGTAGAGAGCCAAGCTACCTGCCAAAATTCTCACCGACGCGGCTTTTTAGATTATCTGACGATGACGATGGTCCTGCCTGCGCGGATAGCAATTAAGGTTTCTTTATTCAAAGATATTGTTCGAATTTGACCAGAGCCGACTGCGGCGACCCCGCTGTGGGGACTGGCGGCAACTCAAGGGCACAAAGGCTCAAGTCGTCAAATGATCATAAACCTATTTTATTAGATTGTCACCTCTCGTTACCAAATTGTAAATGTCAGTCGTCGAATTTCGTCGAGCGAAAGCTGTTTCTTGTGGAATACCCTTGAATCCTTCTGGAAGAAGCACAGACCTTCCGCGATCCCGCCCGCACCACGGCCGGAATTACGGGAATTGTGGTTGAGAACGTCCCATCAGCTTTTCATCCCACCACGTTCCGCGATGATTGGCTCATGCCCGTGTATAGAGGAGAGCGGTCTCTCAACGGCGTTGACGAGGCATCTGTAACGCGGGCACGGGTTGGTTG
>UYJD01000012.1:245592-286783 GCA_900618795.1 Cyanodermella asteris
CCCCCTATGTCCGTGACAGCATCGTTGTAATAACTCCAGTTGCCTCCCTCTTTAGTGCTAGCGCGCTCGCCGCCCTCCATTACCTCTAGAGCGTAGTTACTCCTCATATACCTGCAAAGGGCATCCTTCTGCCTCTCCTCGCTGTTACGAACCGCTACTGAGCTTATCGATGAATCCAAGCTATCTATCACGTCGAATCCTCGATCAGTGCTAAGCGGTACATCGATATGTGTAATGACAAGCGGGTTCAGCGTGACTTAGTATTCCTCACGCGCAATGCAGCCAACCAATCCTAGCCATCGATCCAGCTGATCTTATTACGTTCTTGAGCTCAATAGAATAAACCAGCGGACTTTCCTATAAGACATGCTTGTTCTCGCCCTGATCATTGTTTCCACAGTTCTCTATTCATTGAAGACCGTGACACCGGCGTCGTAATTCTCGATTCCGAGATTGTTGAACAGCACTGCCTGCAGGTGCTCGCAGAAGGTCTTGACATATGCCTCGTCAAACCAAGCCTCGTTGTAACTGGCGCTGATATTCAATTTCCCCCGCCACGACCACTGCTCAAATATCATGGGAGGAAGGACGACGTCGGGTGTCAAATTCAAGTCGGTGACCGACAGCTCATGCTTGTCCGAGGAGTATTCTGGTCGGATGAATCTCTCCAGCGCTCCCATATTGCTCGGCTGCGGCGCCGATGGGAGTGGCATGTCAGGCGGCGGTGGAGCTGCGAATGCAATCTCCGTGAGCTTCGAGGTGTAAAGCGGATACGCATCGGGAGCCAGGGACTCTTTTCGGCTCATCGGCTGGCGATAGAATTCGTGCAGCTTGCGTGCATGCGAGACGAAATCCGCCGCTGGAAGAGAGTAGGGGATGGAGATCAGAAAGTGTCCTGCCGGCCATTCTTCAACGTTGTTCCAAGGAGGTAGATGGTGGGCTCTTGGGTTGATCGCTGAGAAGGTGATGTAGCTCTCGCCCAAACCCTTCTTGGCGTGGTCTTGCGTGGCTACGACCAATGCAGCATCCATGGCGGCAGCAACACCGACGCCGAGACGTTTGCAGGCAGCGGGCACGGCACGCGAAGTCTCGATGTCGTGCTCGATCCGGTAGACGCGGCTGATCGCAGGCGAAGCTAACGGCCATCTGTAGGGCAAGCTAATGCCGGGCTGTGGCGCAAGAAAATCCTGGAGCATCTTGTCCGCGTACTGATGCGCTTCTGGCGTGGGTTCCTCAGGAACACCAAGGGCCACCTGCCAAGCTGGAGTGAGTCGCCGCCATTCGTCTCCGAAAAATGGGAGCGGCTTGTCGTCAACCAAGTTTTGGAGCAGAACTTGCAGGACGTTCAAGATACCAACCCCGTCAGTGAGATAGTGGTGCATTCGCAGAAACACCTGAGAGTGCTTCGGGAGATAATGAAGAGTGCAGAAGCGGTGCGGGCGAATGTCTCTCCTGAGAGCTTTGAGGTCGTCCGATTCAACGTGGAAAGACTCGTGGAGCCAAGTCTTCAGGTCGGTTCTGTCTCCAAGTTGGTTCTGTGTCGAAGTTGCTTCCGTCTCCAAGTTGGTTTCGTCTCCGAGTTGACTGCTGTCTACCACGTCATAGGCTAGGGTCGAACCAGTGTTGATAGTGGCAAGGTAGGGCACCTGCCACCGAAGGCGTACCCAGGCTCGTTTCAGCCTCTGCTCAAAGTTCTCCGCGAGGCCCGCGTCGGTGCTTATGGTAGCGACAGCGTTGACGACCCAGTGTTCACGGTTGAATGTCGGAATGGTGCTTTGCGTGAGGGCACTCATAGGAGTCTCGTTGGCATCGAATGTACGCTCATAGCGTCCGGGTGATGTTTCCGACCAATGCAAGTTGATGGATACCATTTTGTGAACCTCGTGGCTTTCCAAGGGCCGTGACAGGTGGTTATCGTGGGTCTTTTGTGATAGGCCGTGCCTCCGACGAGATTTAGGAGACCAAGTGTTCACGGCGCCGGGAAAAAAAGGCCTGGTTGCTTGCTTATTTACCTAAGACTGAGCGATCATATGAAAAGGCCTCATCGGGGGCCCGGGCCTCGTACACGGTCACCAGCCTCAGCTACCCCTCCAAGCACGCAGCTTCTGTCAGAAACGGACAGGACTTACATGATTTTACATTCTAGTCTGGTACAGGAGAATCAAGCAGAGTTTCGAGAATAACGCATTTCCGGGCATCGGCTCTTGCTCTGTACTTGAAGTAGCTATATCCTAGAAGTTATCTAGAGGAGTCTTCCCCATGGTGCACATGCGCATGTCAGCTTGCCTCGGAATCATTTCAGCTCCTGAAAATTGACCAATGACTTGGTACGAGGCACAACGAGTGTTTGGCTGAGTGCTGGTCCTACGCATCATAACGACCACGTGATGTTCGCGTCTGCTGACCATCTGGTCCACAGTGCATTCAGCTTCTCCTGAGAGTAAAAGTCGGCCTAAAGCTGTAAGTCAGTCATTGTATGAAGGAAATGTTTGAAAGGGGATTCCCTACCGGCGTCAACCTGCGCACACGAGCCGACCAATACCCTCCCCTCCCCTGTTCTGTCACAGAGACATCCTCGGTCACACTCAGATAGATTCCTGTAGCCGCTCCCTGCTCGACCGAAAGCCCGGTGTTCCTTGTCAATCATTCAGTGATCACAAAAGGGGCGTCCTCAGCAAAAGTGTATGGGAGATCGTTGACGAAATTGGTGGCGACGACGCCAGGGTCGAAAGACAGCGCCAGACGCTTGCTGGAGGGGTCACGGTCGAAGTGTTGCTGCAGTGCCCTGGCAAACGCAGCCTGCATCAACTTGTTGGTGAAGTAGCGCTGTGAGACTGGAGAAGTATCCACGGTAGTATGGAACCCAGGCTCAATCTTGTTTGCAACGCGTGTCAGGGCAAAGTTGTCCCCGATGAAGCCGGCGTACGCTCCCACGCTGCTTGTGAAGATAACACGTCCATTGGCGCTCAGGTGCGGCTCGAGTAGCTTCGTGAGAAGAAAGGAGGATAGGAAGTTGATCTGGTACAATGCTTCCAGACCGTCAACTGTATATTCCTGATCTTTACCGACATGGCCGAGGCCGGCATTGTTGATGAGTATGTCGATCTTGCCGCCGGTCCAATTTGCGGCAAAGTCTCTCACCGACTGCAGCGAAGCTTGATCAAGGAGCAGAATCTGAACCTGTGCTGTAGGCTGGAGGTCGATGATTTGTTGCCTAGCTGCTTCGGCCTTCTGCCGACTTCTACAGGCTAAAACGACGGTCGCATTCATAGATGCTAGCTTGGTTGCAAGCTCAAGTCCGAGGCCTGCGTTCGCTCCAGTGATGATGACCGTCTTCCCAGTCATATCGGCTTGTGCGAGCTCGAGACGAGGCAAGTATGATCCCAGGACCATGCGCGTCCGGACCGTCAGCACATCGACGTAGAACTGAGCGCTGCGAAATAGTGCCATGGTGTTTGGTGAGGGCCGTCTTGCTTCAGAGATGGATCGGAGAATTGACGAGTCGGTGGGTAGGGTAGGGGAATGGGGAACAGCGTGACATGATGCCAGAGTCAATAAAAAGTGCGGCTGTAAGGCGGTCACGAAGTCGGTCGTCGTCGGATCGATCTAGCTCACATTGTAGCAGATAAGACATCTTTACCAACATGACCGGTAATAGCTACGACCGCTGTCAATATGACTCTTTCTCAATATGCTGTCCAACCTGGAGGAATCCTCAGCTGCGAATGCAAACAGAAACCTGCGGTGTAGGTAGATAAGAAGGCGGTTCTTCGTACCAAGTCTTCTGCACGTAGATCACGCGTGTCAATACCCGCGTAAAGCGGCGGCTTACGCCCCTGCCG
Source organism: Cyanodermella asteris (assembly GCA_900618795.1). NCBI lineage: Eukaryota > Fungi > Ascomycota > Lecanoromycetes > Ostropales > Stictidaceae > Cyanodermella > Cyanodermella asteris. Next base: position 249,435 of record UYJD01000012.1, read on the forward strand.
TGTCGAGGATTTTGGAACCAGCATTATTGTACAGTACTTCGACCGTCATGGGCCTACGAGGCTACGAGTTGAGCCCACGCTCCATCCGCAATTGACATGTTTCGTGAAGCGTGGCGCAATGGAGACATGCTGGGGCCTCATATACATTTCCACCCACCCTCCCATCTCGATTGAAAGCTCCATGCCGACGATATCGCCATCCCAAGGTCCATCACCAACATGGTCACCACCATCCACCATCCCGTAATGCTTGCGGCCATCTTCCTCTCCACCAACATCCTCGCCGCCGCCGCCGCCGCCGCCTCGCAATCCAGTCCCCCTCTTCTAACCTTCTCGACCGTCCCAGGCTACTTCCTCCAGGACCTGAACGACACCAACTCCAGCACCTTCGACTACACGACCACCAACTTCGGGCTCTTGAATCGCACCTACGACGCCGACGCACCCGGCAGCCCCGGCACCCTCACCCAATGGCAGCGCTTCGCCGCGCAACTCTCACTCCTGAACAGCGGCGCGCCCGGCGGAACCGCGTACAAGCTCCTCTTCCTCGGCCGGCACGGCGAGGGCTACCACAACGCCGCCGAAAGCTACTACGGCACGCCCGCCTGGAACTGCTACTGGGCGGAACTCGCCGGCAACGGGACGAGTGTCTGGAGCGACGCGCACCTGACCGCCAACGGCATCGCGCAGGCGCAGAAGGCGAACGATTACTGGCGGAGCGAGATTGCGGGGCAGAAGATTCCGACGCCGCAGAAGTTTTACACGAGTCCGCTGTATCGGTGTCTCAGTACGGCGAATATCACTTTTGCGGGGATCGATGAGGGGTTGGTCGAGGATGGGGGCAGCGCGTTCGTGCCGACGGTGAAGGAGTTGTTGAGGGAAGGGATCAGTATCCACACGTGTGATCGGAGGAGTAATCGGACGTTTATCCACGAGAATTTTCCGACGTACAACATCGAAAGTGGGTTCTCGGAGAACGATGAGTTGTGGAACGGCGTTACGGCGGAGACGTCGGGGGCACAGGACGTGCGGAGCCGGAAGGTGTTGAGTGATATCTTCAACGAAAGTCCGGAGGCGTCGTATATATCGGTGACCAGTCACTCGGGCGAGATTGCCAGCATATTGAGGGTTGTCGGTCACAGAACGTGAGTTTAACGGATACGAAATGGTTGGTGGAACCTATGATGCTGACATGTTACAGATTCTCCTTGAGCACGGGAGCCGTCATTCCGGTCCTTGTCAGAGCCGATACCAGGAAGACGACCATACCAACCACCAGCGCACCGGCTTGGACTGCCAGCCCGCATTGCACGAGTCCGCCCCTGACAAGTGTCGGATCGTGCATCTGCCAGAGCAGCGCAGCGCCTGTAACGAGCACACTGGCAGGAAGCGGTCCAAGTGCTTGAATAGAGCCGGATACATATTCCGTAACACAATGACCAAAAGTGCAACAAACAAGTGCATTCAGCTTTGCAGACTCGGTAGGCGTTTCGTTAGATCTAGAAAATCTGCATATATGGTGTCAGCGTTCCGCGCATCAGGCCACTGCACAGCAAACCAAGCCCTCTGTGACATTTTCCGAGAATTTCCAGTAAAGGGAAGTAAGCTTGATAACAAAAAGTCGACACAATCAACGAACGCAACGTAATGCATAAAGTGAGAGGTAGAGCAATTTCATTAGATTCATTGACTAGAACGCAGCAAATTGAGCAAGCGTGCAAATTCTTCGACTTTCGCGATGTCGTGCAGTCGCAATCATGATCAAGCTAGGTTTGTCAAGTAGACAATGTTCAGGGCTCGCCAACACGAGGTTCGCCTCCCTCCCAATCGTGTCTCTCGTAGTACCTAAAAACGAGATCGTAGCCTTCCAGGTCGTGGACAATCCGATCCATGCGACGGTATCCTTTGATGCCATCCATGGTGCTGGTCTTTCGAGCAGTGGTGATGCCATTGTCAGTAGTCACCTCGGCCTTAGCTTCGAAAAGCGTCACACTGAACCGGCCCGGCTTGAAGATGTTCACAACCTGCTGCACGACGTCGGAGGTCTGTCGTCCGATAGCCTTGGCGGGAACGTTGGTCTCAAAAGATGCATAGCTGTACGCAGTCTCAGGTGTGACATGAACTGTAAAGTAGTGCGTATCCTGAGCTTGACCTTCTTTGTCGGGTGCCGGAATTACTCCATTCGCGCTGTATCCACACGGAGTGAACAGGTACGCATCAATCTTGGCGTCGGGATACTTGCTGGTCGGATACAGATCGCTCAAACCGGTAGTCTCGGTCACAACAGTGCCAAGCGCATGTCCTTCGGTAGTCAAATCGACAGGCAACGATTCATCGTCTGAGGCGTGATCGCTGGAAGTCTGCTCAAAAACGTCGAACGTATCAGCCGCATTGTTCTCCTCGATCGTGCCCAGAGCTTGAGCCGCATTCTTACGCGCACGACGCGCCTGCTGAAAGTACCGACCCTCCGCGACCGCACTCGCGTGTTTGAGGAAGTACTGCTCGCTGACCTCCGGAGCCAGATCCGTCATCAAGATCTCCAGCGTCTCGTCTTCGTCAGAGTTTTCCAAAGATCCATTCAAGAGAGCTGCAGCGGTCGAGGCTGGTACGTCAAGATGCCTGGTCTCGGTTTCAACCTTGGTGTCTAGCGGCGTGGCCGGAGGGGTGAGCAAGGTGTTCGGCTCAGTGAGGTAAAGATACCAGTGATCTCCGTTCATCTTGCCGATCATGTAGGCGCTGCCGCGAAGGAACAGCTTGTCCAGGCTACGCACTTCGTCACGCCACGAGCGATGAGGGCCATGCTGGCGATCGGGGAACAGGAAGTTCTTGCGGCTGTAGAAGACACGATACGGAACCGCAGCGATGGCCTGGCCAGCTGCTGGACCGGCTTCGTCGTTCTTCGGAAACTTGGCATGAGTGGCCGCAATTTCCAGGATGCGTGGCAAGCCGTAGAGGAGGGTGGTTGTTCCGCAGGTCTTGAGAATCAGCTTGTGTGGAAACACAAACATGCTCGACTCGGAAAGGAGGTATGCGTCCACGGTGTCCGACTCGACAATCGACAGCACCTTGCAATTGACCAAATCCAGCATCTCTTTCCATGTGTCGGTAGGGACCGACTTGAGGCCCTTGGGCACGGTCTGGGCCGGCAGAGTGAAGGCGGAAGCGCTGAACCATACTTCTAGGAGCTTCTCGGGACCCTCAAAGGCGAAGGTTGAATCAAGGTCGGCAGTGACATCGCGGTTGATTGTCAGCTGCGGGGTGCCTGTAAAAGAGCTTGGTGAAGCGGTGTAGTGCTGGGGGATTTCAGAGTTTACCATCATCCGATTTGAGGTCCCTCCTCACAGCGGGTGAGCTTGGTGGAGAGTTGGTGATAGATGCTGAGATACTGCTTTGTCCGAGCAATGCTGTGGTGCTCAGTCGACCTTCAGGCGAACAATGCGGTGTTCGTCTGTCAGGTGAGGCCCACAGCTGAGAACGAGGTTGACGGAGGCTGGCTTAAGCCAGCAGCAATCGTGTATCTGAATTGAGGTGCGCCTGAGTGGCGTTACGGAGGTCGAGCAGAAAGGAGAATAAAGAAGACTCTTTTCCACGGAATTTTGGGCAGTAGGAGCCTGCTAGACGCCGATACCTTGGAGTACCGGTCCTAGCAGACAGGATCTGCGAATGGATTGGATATGAGCGGGCGGGCCCTCGTACTTGGATTGCTGAATTTCGGTCGCAGACTGGCTGTCTATTCTGAGGTCGATACAGGGTTCTATCGGCAACAGCTGTGAAAGTCTCGTGGTTGTGTTGCGGAGGTGGGCACTGTGTGCGGGATTTTTCGCGGCAAATTTTGGGTTTTACGGTGCTGGCGGGGGTATATGGAGAACAGTCGGAGAAACCTTTCCCTCCTCTTATCGCCACAGCCTGCTCTTTCCTATCGGAGGCTGATAATGGTTAGTGAGTTGCACCAAATGCGCTTCACAGTCAACAGTCGGTTGTGAGCAGCAATTGTGGGAAGTTTGTAGCCCAGCTCGGTGACGCCCAACAGCAGATCAGCAAAAGGGCAATGTCGGAGCTGATGACTCAGCAGTTTGATCTTGAAATGTGGATGTGAACGTGCCCGAATTTGTCCATGTGCACCAACATGTCATTCGTGCTTGACAAACATGCGCAGCCATCGAGATGTACTTGCTCCATCTACATACTTGACGATATGCATCTGCTTCGTGGAAACATGAATTTGGGTGTCAGGCTTGCGCGTTACCGCACGCCTCCGCCCGGAGTTTGTTCATTGTTCGCTAGCCTTGCAAGACCACGAACCATCTTCTTGTACCTCATGGCCGCTGTTTGCTGGGTCTATCAGAGTATGAGCAGGGACGTTCGACGTTCTTGAGCTCAAGGAGTGCTGCATGTCCCTTCCTCTGGATAACGGACGAATTGGTCGATGGAACAGATTGCCCGCTGACTACATGTACTTGCTGACGCAACCATCGCTCGCCAAACAGGCCGAATCCGGCGGATACGGCATCCTGAAATCGTTTCTGCAGAAGTGGAACTCTCCGGCGCTTGCCGATGTATCATGGAATGGTGACTAGTTTGAGGAGATTGAGGGTGAGGTTGCATCTGCAACACTGAAACGTGATGTGCGCCAAGGCTGAGGCTGACTGGGGCCCAAAAGCTCTCCGGATCGACCTGACCTTGCCTCATCAGCAGCTTCGAAACCGAACGATGTCTCGTCTGGAATAAACATGCGGCTCCACACCTCATCGATCGACATCGACGTTCATCGTCACGAAATTGCACCGACAGCATGTTGGCCAATCCCAAAGCTTGGCCCCTGGGTGGGGGCCGCTCCGCAGCCTCTGTCTGCTACAGCTGCACAGAGCACGGTCAAGTCGACCCGCTACTTTGGAGTCTGCAGTGACACCAGGTCTATTTCCGTTTGGCATGCTGCCTCACTCGGAGTAGGCAAATCCACAGATTGGCCCCGACACCATCACTTACGGTGTCAGCAACGGGGTAAGGTCATGTTCAGACCTATCAGCAGCGGCCCTTCACTGTGCTAAGCTGCAATGCCACGGTCTCTGTAAGCAGTCTCACAGAACCGTAAACCATAGCCGTCACCGAGAGCTTCAGTTTTGAAATCATATAAGGTGTAAGTGCCGTCTTCATTCTCTGTACCCAGCATCCCTTCCGATACCAGGTCGAGCCGGTCTCAGAACACGTTCTTTCAGAACCCATTCCATTCCTTCTTTCAGCCAATCATTCCTTACAAACCAAGCATTCATTCCTCGAACCAACATGTACAAGTCTATCACAGCTCTCGCTGTCCTGGCAGCCACCGCTGCAGCGGCTCCCCTCGCCCAGAACACAACTGCCGCGTCGGGCAGCCCAGAAGTTGTTGCTTACTGGGGTAACGGCGATGGCAAGGACCTCAAGGACTACTGCGGCAGCAACTCGGGCATTGACATCATCGTCATGTCCTTCATCAGCAACTACGGCGACGGAAAGGCCCCGTCTGGCGGCTTCAACGAGCCGAGCAGTTACTGCACCATCAACAGCGACGGCTCCGGCGACTGCCAGACTCTCGCTGCCGACATGAAGCAGTGCCAATCCGCAGGCAAGAAGCTCATCCTATCGCTCGGGGGCGGCGGAGCGCCCGGTACCCTCTCCTCGAAGGGCGACGCCGAGGGAGTCGCCTACTCTCTCTGGAACAGCTACGGCAATCCGGCCTTCAAGGACAGCGGCGACAAGTCTCCTCGCCCCTTCGGCGACGTCTTCGTCAACGGCTTCGACCTCGACATCGAGACCACCAGCGGCGAGGACAACTACCAGTACCTGGTCAAGAAGCTGCAAAGCTACTTTGCCAGGGACACTTCCAACAAGTACTACATCACCGGCGCACCCCAGTGTGTGCTTCCCGAAGCCAACATGGGCAAGATGATCGATTCGGTCGCCTTCGACTACCTGTGGGTGCAGTTCTACAACAACTACCAGGACTGCGATGCGTCAAACTACGTCTACGGCCCGCAGGCCGACGGCGCTTCGTTCAACTACGACAAGTGGACCAGCTACCTGTCCGGCACCCCGTCCAAGAACGCCAAGCTCCTGGTCGGCCTGCCCGCCAGCAAGTCTGCTGCCGCGTCGCAGAGCTGGATCGACCCCAAGGACATGCCCAAGCTGGTCGATTACGTCAAGAGCAAGCCCATGTTCAGCGGTCTCATGTTCTGGGAGGCTTCCGAGAGCGACAAGTACCACGGCAGCGGTGGATGCAACTACGCTCAGGCGGTCAGCAGCATCTTGAAGACTGGCAAGTCTTGCTAGATACCTATGCCCTCGGGACTTGTCCCTTGTGGTGTTTCTTGCTAGGAAGCCATGTCTTTTTATTTTTTGTTCTTCTCCGTGCCTCGATGGCCTGTACATACTCTTCAATGAAAAAGCCAAGCGCTAGTGCGTAGCATCGAACATTCACGCGTGATATCTTCCATATGCCAGAACGCACTTATCGCCACTAAAAATAGCCACTACTCAAGTTTAGTTCGACGTTCACAAATTAGGCATTAAGCGTAGATTTTCAGAGCTATGACAGTAAACCTCTTTCATATATCATGCGTTGGGGACCGTTGAACCAGTCTCAATTCTTTGCAGCAAGCAGGCCTCGCACGCTGTTCCCTTTGACAAGGCCTCAAGGCCCTTCCTGAACAGCTTCTCAGAGTCCCTGAGACTCAGTCTGCGGTGCGCATGTTTGCCGTGTTTTGACTCCGTCCGTGCAAGCCTGGGATTGCTCGAGGCGGGAAATTCTGGTTGTCGAACAGGCTTTCCATGACAATTCGCAGCTCTGGTGGTCTCCATCTGATCGACAGGTTTTGATGTGCTGCCGTCTGAAGTGAGATGGACATTCCTGTTTAGAGTGGCATCATATTCACTATCCCAGTCAACAGGTTGCGAAGCCACGAACACTGCTCTCAAATCCTCACGGGCGGCGCGGTGTCTCACTATTCTCAGCCAATCGAGTCCAGGTGAAAGGGGGTCTTCCATCTTTTCTTGATCCAGTCCAACAATTGATTGGTAAATGACGATGATAGAGTAGAAGGTAGCCTGTGAAAGGCTTGCAAGTATCAAACGTCCGACGCAGTCAGACCGTTTTCATGCGTTGAAAGTCTTCTTGACAGCCGACAGACAAGGACATTGTAACACATCGTGTTGAGAGACAAAGCACTAACTTGCAGTGGTGACTGAGGTTGTAAGACAGTGGACAACGCGAATGAGAAACATCTACAACAAAGAGACTTGCACACGCAAAACTGGCCAGCATTGGGGTTGTCTCTTGCCGTGAACAAAGGTCGTCTGTTGCTGGCGCGTGAGACGTCTTGTCAGGTGCTTTGCTGAGGTCAAGGATGTGTCCAGGCTTGGCAGAACTTCAACTCCTATGCCACGTAAGCAATCTCATAAATCGGTGGTAGTCGACTTGACAATGGCCAAGGAACGCCTTCGGGAAGATCATCGTCCGAAGAAGGCCATTTCAGCGCATTTGATCAGGTAGCTCGCCGGTTCGTGGCGACCGCAGTTGTCACTGCCTCATTGGAGCCCGACGTAGACATAGCTTGGCCAGGGAACGACCAAGAGACTGTCCGCACGATAATAGCCACGCTGCGACTGCAGCAAACGGAAGCATTGGGCGCATAAGGGCACCAACATCGACACGATGGTTGTCTGCTCGCCCAGTTCTATCTCTGGTAATAGCATCCTTACCTATCGCAACATTGATTCAAATTCCGGCTTGCAGCATGGGTTGGTCCGCCGCTGATCTGTGAGTGGCTGAACGTTCGGCCATGTTCGTGCCCAACGCGACCCTGCATGTACCGGCTCAACAGCCTTTGCTGCCCAACTCTCGAAAACGCGATATATGACGGTGCCCGTGCCCTTGCGCATCACTTCCTATCTATATCATTTAGTTTCCGCACCGGTCTAGAAAGGAATTCTCGTTGCGCTGCAATCCTGGGCGAGACCTGGAGACGTTGTATTGATCGACAAAATTGCACACAAATAAGGGCTCAGGCAGGGTACCTGGTCCCTGACGCTGCTGATTCCAGTGTCAGGTACCTCCCTGTAGCCAACCAGCGCCTTGCTGACGCGCAACAACAAGGTGCATAACCTTTATTGTGAGGATGAGCTAAGACGCGCACGCCTCTCTGGATTCTTCCGCCGGAAGTGCAGTCGATCTCGGGGTGGTTGGTGCCCAAGCACGACCATGTGAGGCGATTATTGGGCGCGGAAGGATGACAGTGAATTATCTTGCAAAATTGTGCTGGTACTTTGACACGGACTCGGGATGTCACCAAAGAGGGCGGATCGAGGCGCGACGTGGCGAGGCGGGATTACGTCTCCTCGTCAGGGACACGGACATTTCCCATGCGTATGACCATCTCCCAAGGCAGAGAGCAAGGAGTGCGAAATGGTGACTATTGAGCTCCTCCAGGATGCATAATTTGCGCATTATTGGGTGACGACGTCGAATGGGAAGAGCCGGTGTGCAAGGAAACCGGTGGTGGGCCGACTCTTCGCGCTGGGTGCAAAGCAGGACCCTGGCTGGGCCGTCGAAATAACGCTGCAAACACAAAGCATCTCTTTGGGTGACTTGGGTAGCGATGACAGTTCTCGCAGCTCTTCCCGACAAGTGTTTTCCCTTTCCCGATTGCATCTACACTCGTCTGACGGCGCGATCGGCGGCTGCACAGAATGCATTTCAGGCCCAGACGCGGCGGCTTCGGACTTTCTCCCCGACGCGCTTGGCGTCAATTCATGCGCCAATCGGCGCCCGGTTTTATCTTGCAATTCACTTCACGTCCCCCTTATCCTTTCGACTTATTTTTCCCGTCTTTAGCCCACATCCCCAGCTTAGCGATCCTGGACTACGGTGAAACTGAACCCAGATCCATGAGGCCAATTACCTGCCGGCCCAGGGCACCAGCAAACGCACAGAGCTCTGCACCGTAGCGCCACAACCACCACGCTTGCAAGCTTTCCAGCGCTCATCAGTTCACGTTGCTCACACGCACACGAGTCGTGTGGCCCTGGCTATTACCCCGTATTCTTTTCTTTGATTCTCCTGCCTCCCTGCCCTGCATCTCGTTGGGCAGACATAGTAATTCGAGATCTATTTTCTTTTCACCCAAGCTCTTGTCCTCCTGCCCTGGCTCTGCTCCAGCTTCATTCATGCTTCGGTGCTTTTGCTCTGCCTGTCGCTGTACCTAACATTGCTCTCCCAATCAGAAGTTACCTTCATGCCCAACCAATGCGGTTATATATCCATTCAGCCTTGCTTTCTTTGATCTAAGCTGTGCTACAACGTCTTTAAATACCATCCACCGACACAACCCCATACTATGGACACCTTCAACCCTTTTTGAGATTCCTTTTCCGTCATCATGTCCGGCATGTCATACTCCGAACCCCCCTTTGCCGAGTTTGAGGAGGTATTTGATTGCTCACGATGGAGCGCAACACTGCTGACTTTTACCCAGCGGTACCTGCTGGCGGAGATTCTGAAAAGAAGTCACCTACCGCCAACAGCCCTCTTCTGCATCATCAGAGACGCTCAAATTGATCCGCAATGGACGGACATCGCCTTACCATACGGTTCGAGTTTCTTACTGACTGCCACCAGTTGATCTTCTAACATCAAACAGGGCGTTCCGTCAACTCTTGCCAGCAGGCGCTTGCTGCTCTGCAAGCGCGCTCTGCCCGAGAGCCTGCCGGTGTTTTTTCCTATAACAGACGTCTCATGGTGAACCCAGATCTCGAGCGGGCCAACGCTGCTGGCCGTGAGTTGCAGCCCCGCCCACCACTTTTCTCCGGCTTCAACCCATCAACTGGTCCGCCAGGATATCACTTCAGCAATCTCGAACCTCCACCCCGCAAGAAAAGAGGACGACCAAACAAAGAGGAATTCGAAAGACGAGCGGCAGAGGCTCGCGCTCGTGGTGAGGAGTACCCAAAGAGACGAGCCAAGGCCCAGAAACGCTCTGCTACCGATACCAACAAGGACAGCCCTTCCAAGAGCGAGTCAGTCGCCAGTCCCACAGACTCTAGAGCTGGTCCAGCTTCAACTCGAGGAGATTCTGGAGCCACCAGCACCTCTCAGTCTGCCAATCCTTTCCCTCTACACTCACCACAATCGAACCCAGCGCCAGCGAGCAGGACGTCAGTCTCCGAGGGAAGTAGCACGGAGAGACCTCCGCAGAGCACTGGTCCTGACGTTCAAGTTGTGCACACCCAGAACCAACCCGACGAACAAATCCGATGCTATGGAGCCTCAGAGAACACATCCCCCACATTTCCCAACCAAGAGACTGGTTATGAATTCAGTCTCCCGCGCACCATTACTACAGAGCTCCCGCGACCGCAGCCACTATCTACAGGCGGACCCAGCGTACCCCATTCCCAGGCCACTGCTGTACCACCCCCGCGGGACCCCTACGGATATTATCCAGGCCCCTATTTCCAGACATACAGGCCAGAGGACAGACCCAGACCACCAGGCTGAGACAGGACCCGTACTGATTGGACCATAACCATGACATACCATTTAGGACCACATGCTCCGAGGCCATGATATGGAAGCTTTCTCTTGAGGTCTGCTTTTGACTCTGGGTCCATCCCGTTGGCTGCATCCCTTTTTGTGATCTTTGCCACTCGTTCAGGACAAACGCCCATCATCCGATGGAAAATGGAAGCCCAAGGGTAGGGACCAAGACACCTACAAGGTGCATCGCGAGAATGAAACTCACGAAAACATTCAAATCAGAGCCTACGAGCCTGAATAATCCAACAAGGACCAGACGGCATGGAGAAGAGGAAATCTGATGCGCTCGATGGCCCAGCATCGACATACGGAGGGAGACATACTGCTGCGTTCTGTTGCATTTCACTATTACCGCCCAACCGGGCACATTTCACATTTTCACGATGCATTAATGAGCGAAATGATCATGGCGCAAATCCTTCTCATCCTTTTTTCATTGCATTAATCCTGGGTGCCGTATCCATCCGCGGGGAAATAACCAAGGAGAGATCAAAGCACATCCATCGGCCCGTGCTGCGACCGCAGACGGCAATTCTCATCTGACTTCTCTTTCGTGTTCACGCGTGCACATTAACTTATTGAAGCCCGGGGTTCCCCTGCATGCATCCGGTTCTCGGCTTTCGGCCTGGTTTCTACGCTAGGCCAGTGCCGAAAGTACAGCCTCGTTTTTGCTTTCCAAGAGCTTGGCTTGACGGCTCGCGGTGCGGCGGCTGTGTGGACACTAAACGGCAATAAGTGAGGCAAAAGCACGAAATTTTGCTACGCATCACAGTATCATCACAGCTGACATCCCGGTCTGCCATGGGCCACGGTGAGTAGTGCTGCCTGCCTCCGCCTCAAACGCCAAGTGGTAGCCTCGACTTGGATGCTTGTTGACCAAAAACGAGTACACTTTTCTCTTTGCTTCCTGATCCAGAGGGCTATGACCGGGGTTTGTTGCGATCGGTGGACGCAGCAGCACGTGGATTGTGAGTTCGAGCATTTGTGCTTGCATTTTCCCGCTATCTGTGAATGACTTGTATCAAGCACGACCGCGTCCTGCGCGGCCTCTTCCTCTTCCTCTGCCCCTGCCCCTACCCCGACCAGAGGTCTTGGATTTTCCTCCGCGTTTCGCAGGGGTTGCTTCGGCATTGTCGACTTCGATGCTGCGCACAATGCCCTCTTCGTCGAGGTCCTCGATGCTATTGACTAAATCATTCGACTCGGTCGTTGGGCCATTTCCATCATCACTCTCGTCACTGCCTGCCGGGTCGTCATCTTGCCGCTCTTCCCCTGGGCCCTCCGCCGCGGCGTGTCCGTCCTCGTCGTCATCATCGTCGTCGTAGTTCTCGTTTTGATCGTTAGTACGGCCTCTCAACGCGGCCTCGGCGTCAAGGCGTTCCTTTTCCTTCTCATCACGCAAAACCTGCTCTCGCCTGGCTTTCTCCTCCTCCCATACCCTCGGGTCCATGAGTTTTGTGCCTCGGAGATCCTCAATGTCTTCGAGCGGCATTAACTTGCGAGACTTTGGCAGCAACGCCTCGGTGACCTTGGCGCTATTGAGCTTCTCCTGCTTCTTCCAGAAACTGTGCACCTGCATGCGACTCGTTCCGGGGATGATGGTGGCAATCATGCCGAAATCCATGCCGAACGCACGGAGTCCCTCGTAGAATTTTTCCGTCGATAGCTCGTCCCATTTGAAGCGCTTGGTCGGGTGCCGAAAAGACCCCTCGTGTATGCGTTGCGATATATCCGTAATCTGCTTCTCGTTGACCTTGAAATTGTTCTCCTCTTGCCGTACTCTGTACGCTGGGTTCTGCACCACCTGACCGTCCACGACAATAGTCATCCCGGGTCGATCGTCGTCTTCGTAGTTCTCTTCCTCAGCTTCGTCACCATTTTGTTCCACCTCAACTTCGGGTTCCAGGTCAACCTTGCGTCTAGATCCGTATCGTCCGGACGGTTTGTGCGTCCACTCCTGCTGCTCCTTGAAGATGCGCTCTTCTTCCTCCTTCTTGGCGTCTTCTTGCTCTTGCTCCTCTTTCTGGCGCTGTAAGAGATCTAAAGCCTCCAGGTCGGTATCCGGCACTCCCTCTTCGCCATACTCGTCTATGCGAGCCTGAATCTCCGCATCCGCCTGTTTCCTAGCGCGGGCTTCTTGGTCTCGCTCGCGAAGCTTGCCTTCACGCGTGCTTCGAAGTCCAGTCTTTAGATACTCCAGCTCTCCCATGGTGACAACGTTCGGATCGATTCTTTGCTGTTCCGCATCCTCTGGCGTAGGCTCGCGGCGTTTTCGCCGAGCGCTTTCCACTGGATCTGTTACTGAACCATCCCCATCCTCTTCATCGTCTGCCGCGGTTTCTGGGACTGCACGTTTACGCTTCCGAATTGGCTTTCGAGGAGCTGCGTCAACCACTTCACTCGGATCGGTGGGTGTCTGTGCTTGTGTCTGCTTCGCTTTCACATTCGCCCTCGCCCTCGGTTTCGCCCTTATTCCAGGAGTATGCTTGGTCTGGGCCTCTTTGGCCTTTGTCGATTTAGTTCTCTGTCTCTTCGCCCGCGGCTGTGCGACAGTCTCCGGGTCCTGGACTTCGTCTCCATTGACCGCCTCATCTTCCACCTGGCCTTCTTGTGGAGAATCGATGGCCGCAGCTTTCCGTTTGCCGATCTGTTTTCGTGGCTTCCTGCCCGATGGAGCTTTCTTGCTCTTGCTCCCAGCTGCGACGGGCGGTACTGTTGACGAGCTTGCCGTCACATCCTCGCTGGCATTTGATCGCACAGCCTCTTCAGTGATTGCCCTGCTTCTGTGATGTGTGGAGCCTGCCTGACTCAACTGTAGTAGTGCATTTGCGCCCTCCTCTTGTGTGTTGTGTTCGACGTCTGAGCTTGCCTGAGCGGAAACTTGGGGTTGCTGACGTGCAATGGACGGCGCTCTCTGCGCGGTGGGCTGATCTGAATCTAACAGTCCGCGGGCATCAGGCCTTTCGGTGGAAGGTGGTGTAGCGATTTGTTGAGCAGCGGCGTTCGCTCGAGAGATTGCAGCAGGCTGGGATGGTTCCTGCTGGGTGACCTTAGACTGAGTGCTGGCGGATTGCGGGACTCCAGCCCGAGCAGCTTCATATTCTGATAGGTTGATCTCGACATCGACTACAGTGGTTGGGCGACTTGATACGGTGGAGCTTGCAGGTATAGGTGCCTGAACCGACAATTGAGCATTCTGGGCATGAGCCTGTGAATTGGCCGTTTCTACTGTCTTGCTAACGGCATGGGTGATAGGCGCATCGATCACACTTGGCTGGGGTGTCTCGGAGGCTCGCACAGGCTCGTGGCGTGAAGGTTCCTGGCTTCCTCGGACTGAAGGTGTGTTACTCGCCGAGGGGCGGGCGCGTGAAGCGGGCGCTTTAGGTTGGAATGTTTTCTTCGACTTGTGAACGTACGATGACATTCTGGCGGTCGGGTGAGCAGTTGCTCGGGATTTGTTAGAGAGCCTGTCACGGCGAGCATGAGAGGCGTTTTGTAGGGAAGCTGATGTGGAGATGACGAGCAAGTGAGTTCTCGCGACAGTCTTTACTCAATTCCAAGCTCCATTCGGAGTGGGCCCCGGAGCGGCTCCACTCACCTATTATCGGTGACTCGTTCTGCCGACCGACCCAGAGAGATGACTGCCAAGACTGCGCTTATCTGTTTTGAGCGGAAAACCTACAACTGCCCATCAAAGGCCGTCGACTTCACGATGTTATCTTCTCCCCTGAGCAAGCCTGGCAGGCCAGCAAAGCACCCTCACAAGAACGTCCACAGCGGCTCCAAGCTCCAGACACTCTTTTAACCCACGCGAACAATCACATCTGCCACTGATGACTCTCATCGAGTCTCGTACTGTCTCTCTTCCGCCTTCCGGCCTTGTCAAGATGGAGGAGAGGAAACGACCAGCGGATAATGATGGACACGTTGTACCGGCCCCAAAGCGGCAAGCGACTGCAAAGGATGGCAAAGCGTCAAGGAATCAGGATGCAGACATGCCCGGTCGAGCTGATCTCGAGGTTAGTGGACACTTTTACATCCGACCCCAATCCTATCCCATCAACGTGATCGCGCATCTGAAAAGCGTATCTGAAATCACGCTTGAATCCTGCCTGTGTGTCATCACCGAACTTGGCTGACTGTTACCCTGCAGAACTTCCAGAAAGATGCCCTTGTTCGCCAAATGCGGGAGTACAAGCGGGAGAAGCTAACCTTAGAGACACGGTTGAAAGAGCTTGAGAACTCAGCAGCGGATCACGATGAGCATGTTCGAACCATCGACGCTGCGCTAGAACAGGTACGACACTCCACTCCCCCTTCCTTCTTCATCACGCTGACCTGGCCAGCTCGTGGATGAGATCCGATTAGCGGTTACGAATTCATTGACCTCGAAATCATACACACCGCTATCGTCGCAGCTTCTCAATTCAGACATCGACACCTTTAAGACGCACCTTGCCACGCGATCAGAAATAATATCTGCAGCTATCAAGTCCATCGCTGCGCAAGATGGTGAGATGGATACTGATCTGTCTGGATTACAAAACGAGTTGAGTAAGCGATTGGCTCTCGAGAAGGACCATCTGAATGAGCTAGAGGCTCTGCGCCAGGAACGCGAGAGTCTCGAGAAGAGATTGGAAACAGCGACATCAAGGTACATGGTCGCTGAGAAGAAGCTGGATCGAGCGAAAAGCGCAACGGTGGCAAAGTTGGAGGCTCAAGCTATCGCAAGTTCTCGACCTGACACTTCCAGTCCGGTCGATGGCCTGTCGAATTCTGACCAGATGAACGGTGTTTCCGTGGATTCCGAAGCACTTTCGAGGTCAGAAGAGTCGCGAAAACAAGCAGAGGCGGCCTCAGCCAAGCAAAAAAAGCAGTTGGATCTTATCGTCGCAGAGAACGAGAAACTGACCGCCCAGGTAACAGCACTTTCATCTAAGCCCAACGCGCCTACCAGCGATGACTATGCCAAAACGGACCTCTTTCGGCAGCTCAGGACGCAACATGATGACCTAATCAAGCGCGTCAATGACCTCGAGGCAACCAATATTGAGCTGCGAAGGGAAGCGGAGCGGTTCCATGCGGAGCGATCTGGATACAAGAGCTCCATTGAAGTCGAATATAGCGGACCGAGTAACGAGAAGGATTTGATGATCAGCAGGCTCGAGGCTGACTTGTTGCGTGTTCGTTCCACACGAGACAAATTGCAAACAAGAGTCCAACAGCAAGAAGCCTCGGAGGAGTCGGAACGAAGCTCTATACAACAGCTGCAACAGCTGTTGGAAGCCAAAGAAGAGCGAACTAAGGCTTTGGAAGCTGAGATCGAGCGTCTTTCGTCCGAGCACAAACCAACCGACCCTGAGGATCTCCCATTGGATGAGTTGAAGACGAAATACGGGAGCCTAAAAAATCAGTACACCATGCTGATGGAAGAGCTCAAAGGTGCTGGAGTAGCATACAAGAAGTTACAAGCCAGCGCGAGTGTCAAGACAAACGGACAGATTGAGTTAGAGGAGAAGGCAAAGCAAGCGATCGCTGACAAGAACAAAGCGGACCAGAAGTACTTCGCGGCCATGAAATTCAAAGACGCCCTCAAGACGGAAGTGGCAACGCTCCGACTGCAAGGATCAAAGAGCTCGGACTTGATCGCACAACTGCGCGAAGTCGATCAAACATCAAAGTCTGCCATCTCAACGCTCGAGACCGAGCTGGCCAAGACGAAAGACTTACTAGATCAATCAACGAAGCAGACGTCAAAAGCCCGAGCAGAGCTCGCAGAGAATGTTGCCGGAACTTCCAGCATTCGAAGTCAGATGGACGACCTGAGATCACAACTTCAGGCCAAAGATGCGACCATGGCCGAAACGCGGACAGCAAAGCGGAAGGCTGAAGTCGAAGTGGAAGAACTGCGTGTGAGCGTCCAAGAGCGTGACAAGAAGATCGAGGCCAATAAGAAGAGTCGCAGTGCTGGCAATCCTGACAGTGAAACCGAGATGCTCCGAGTAAGTTGCGCCATTCCAACGCGAACACTGGTCCTGGTCATACTAACGGGGTGTAGGCTTTGGCGATGTGCACTGTTTGCCGTAAGAACTTCAAGAACACTGCCATCAAGACATGCGGCCACACCATGTGCAACGACTGTGTCGAAGAGCGCATCACCAGCAGGAGCCGGAAGTGTCCTCACTGCAACAAACCATTTGGCCGCGACGACTACATGAAGATCACGCTGAATTAAGCGCGGTTTGTTTTACCATGTGCGCACGCTCTTGTTGCATTGTCTGGGCGTTGGAACTACCTGCAGGCGAGGTAGCTTGTAGGACTAGGTGGAGCTTCATGGTTGATATGCATCACGAGTTCGTGGTGCGATATGTATTAGTATTTTGCTCATGATCGCGGCGTCGGGTTGGCACACTCGAGTACGCGGCAAGAGTTGATTTGATGCAAGGCGCATCAGCCAGGATTCAGGTCGTGATACCCTAGTTGGCGATTGAAGAAATGAATAATCATGTACAAGTCAGCTACAGTTCGTCATGGAAATATCTGCGTACTTACGGTGGTGCAATGGTCTGCGGGGGTCAAAGCACATGCTCCACTGCTTGTTATCACCGTCGTCTTTCTAGCCTTAGCGCTGGACAATCTGTTCGAAATTGAACGCACTGTTGCAGAAGCAAATTCAGTGAAAACTTGCACGGGCCATCGACGTGAGCGGTTCCTTTGTCTGCGGACTTAAGCGACGCGTCGCCGGGGAGCTACTGGTTGGCCTTCACTCCGGAATTTCCTTGCATACCATACCTTTTGCTCCTTGTCTTGATTCTTTGGTCTCTTTCCACCGCCCGGCGACGTCGGATTATTGAGGTGCATCTGAAGGAGAGCCTCGGGGCTAAGGTGCTGACATAGAACTATTCGCGACACGCAACATGGACTGAGTGACTGCATTCCACAATTCATCACTGGCAGGTCGTCAGCTGCCGCAAGCGAACTAGACCTCGCAATAGCTTAGAGCTCGACCTCTCACATCTCCATGATGGCTGCAGCTGTGAAGCCTCACTTGAATGGCAACACCAATGGCATGTCGCATGGCGCGCCGAAGCTGCGCTTTTCAGACTTCCCTGCCAGCCTCAATGTTCCCGTCGGACAAGAAGAGGAGGTCGAACTCGACTTGCAGCAACTGCCAGATGATTTTGAGGAACTCTGCCAGCTGCTAGAAACCGAAGGTGCTAAGAAGAACATTTGGATGACAATCGCTTGCGCATACGCGAAGCAAGAGAACGTGGACGTCGCGATTGAGATCTTGAATCGCGGGCTTCAGGTCCTAAACCGTGTTGCACCTAAAGACAAGGCGCCTCTCTCGACGCTACAATGCTGGCTTTATATTGGGAAGAGCAGGGATGCGCCTCGGCAGACAGAGACCGACGGCGTTCGCATAAAGGCTGACTTTCTCAACTCGGCTACCGCCGCCCTCAATGATGCATCGCGTTTGAACCCAGCATTCCCGCCCTTGGTCATGGCCAGAGGTGTGCTGTCACTGCTCAGAGCAGCTCTCGCACCTCCAGGCAAGTCGGCCGGGCCTCATCATGCTGAAACTGGGGAGAGGATTGATGCTTTACGACAAGCGCTGAGATGCTTTGACGATGCAGCAAAGGCGTCAGGTAACCGCAACATGATGGCAACACTGGGGAAAGCAAGGGTTCAGTTCGCGCTTGGCAAATGGGCTGATTCGCTCACTTCGTACCAGGACGTGCTCGCCCGAGCACCTGACATTCACGAACCAGATCCCAGGATTGGAATTGGTTGTTGTCTGTGGCAGCTGGGCCATCCTGAAGAGGCAAGGGAAGCTTGGGAGCGGGCTTTGGATATCGACCCAAGCTCCAAGGTTGCACATATACTACTTGGTCTCTACTATTTGAGAGATAGCTCCAAGCACGACCCTCTATCGACAGAATTCGCCATATCGTACCGGAGGGGCATTGCGCAACACGCTCAAAAAGCGTATCAGCTGGATTCCAAGGATCCCTTGACATCAGTAACTCTTGGTGGCTATTTCCTCCCAAAGCTTGCCATGCGGACCGTGGAAGAGCTCGCGCGACAAGCCATCGACTTTGGCGATGTGCTTTCGATCGTCAGCGACGGCTGGTATCTACTCGCAAGAAGAGAACATTATCGCCAGGACTCCGCCAACATACGCAAGCTACTCGATCTTTATAGTCGTGCCGATGCGGCTCGAGGTGGTGGTTCCCGAGGCTTTTTACTAGCAAGATTTGGCGCGGTGCAAGCCCAAATCATGCAGAATGATATCGACGGGGCAAGATTCCGTCTTGAAGGAATTGTACAGCATCACCAGAATGTCATTGAAGCCAAACTCGTGCTAGGCACAATTTACGCGCAGGAGTATCTTGACGCCCAAGCGAGCGGGAGCAAGGAAGACAAATCGGACACTTTCAGAAAAGCAGTCGCTCATCTCGAAGCCGTGCGCTTTCAATGGAAGGACAACAAGACTAGCTTCAAGCCAGATCCCAATGTCTTGCTCCTACTTTCAAAGCTATTCGCATTTGACTCTCCTGACAAAGCCCTGAGCTGTCTCTTGCAATTAGAGACATGGGAAGTCGACAAGGCGCCAGCGGCCCTGCAATTCAAGGACGAGGAGGATGCGATCGTCCGTCGAAGCAAGCAGCGAGAGCACCTTTCTCCAGAGCTATTGAACAATATCGCCTGCTTTCAGTACCAATTAGAACGATACAACGAAGCATCGGAAACGTTCCAGTCTGCCCTGAGTGCTTGTACCAAGCTGCAGAGCGATGTCGCCATCAGCGACGAGCTGGTGACGACCATAAGCTACAACCTGGCGCGAAGTTACGAAGGCTCACAACTGCCCGATGAAGCTAGGAAGGTGTATGAAGGGTTGTTCGAGCGCCATCCCGAGTATAGCGACGCCAGAACGCGTCTCACGTATCTGCAATTCCGCGCCGATCCAGGCGAAGACGGTCAAAAAGCCATCCAGGACCTGTTCAATAGCGATCCTGACGATCTCGAGGTTCGTGCTTTATATGGATGGTATCTTAGAAAGACGAAGAAGTACACGCCAAACCTCGCAGATGACCCTGAATGGAAACACTACAAACACACCCTCCAAAATATCGACAAGCATGACACATACTCACTGGTAGGAATGGGCAATTTGCACTTGATGCTTGCTCGTGAGATGAAGCGCAACACTGATGATGAGCGCAATCGACGATATACGCAGTATCGAAAAGCGGTCGAGTTCTTCCACAAGGTTCTTGACCTGGATCCCAAGAACGCGTACGCGGCCCAAGGTGTGGCCATCGCTCTGGCCGAACACAAGAGGGACGTTGCTGGCGCAAAGCAAATCTTCTCCAAGGTTCGAGAGACGCTCCGAGACTCGAACGTGCTGGTCAATCTTGGACATATCGACTCGGAGATGAAGCAGTTCCAACGAGCAATTGAGAGTTACGAGGCCGCGCTCGCAATGGATAGACAGGAAGACACTCAGCTCATGGCCTGTTTGGCGCGGACGTGGGCCAACCGAGCTCGCGCCGAAAAGTCCACACTTGCGTTTAACAACGCCTTAGATCTGTCGAGGAGAATACTGAAGCTCGCTCCGAGCCAGGTCCACTTTCAGTTCAACGTCGCTTTCATTCAGCACTCGCTTGCACAGCATCTCAGACAGCTCAACAGTAACCAGAGGACGAAGAGCGAGATGGAGGAAGCATTGAAAGGCGTGGATGAAGCCAACGACACCTTTACAGAGCTAGCGAAGTCCGATCATCCTCCATACCCGCCCAGCGACCTTGACGCTCGTGCCAATCTCGGAAAGACACTCAGGGGTCAGCTTGAGCGAGAAGTGCAGAAACAGAACGAATACGAGAACGCCAATGCGGAGAGACTTGCCGCAGCTAGAGAAGTGCGCGACAAACAACTCAAGGATCGCGAGGATGCGAAGAGGAAGGCTGCTGAGGAGGCTGAGGAGAAGCGGGCGAAGCTGAAGGAAGAGCGTGATCAGCTTATGGCAGCCAGCAAGCGACTGGCTGAAGAGCGCGCAGCAGCTGAGAAGAGGCGCGAGGAAGAGGAGCTTACCGAGAACAGCGAAGGTGAAAAGGTGAAAAGAGTCAAGAAGCCGAGGAAAAAGGGCGAAGGCAAGCGGAAGAAGAGGGACGACGACACCGGGGATGAGGAGTCTGGCGATGACGGCGATGAGGAGCGCAAACCGAGACGGAAAGCACGAAGAAGCACAACGCCGGCGACCGATGGGGATGCACCTCGCAAGAAGAGAAAGCTGGCAAGGAAGTCTGAAACGACTAAACCGTCCAAGTTCAAGAGCTCCGAGTTTATCGAAGACAGCGACGATGATGCCGACGTCACCATGGGGGGGACATCCCGAAAGGATCCGTTTGGTCCAGATAGCGACGACGAGCAGTCGTCACCCGCGCCCAAGGCAGACGTCGACATGCAAGATGCAAACGACGATGAGGATGAGGAGGAGGCCCCGAGGCCAAGTCGAGCACCAGCAGTGGATGACGATGAAGACGATGAGGAGGCGGACGTTGTCAGAGCACCCACCAGGAAAAATCGGAATCGGATAGACGATGACGATGAAGACGAGGACGAGGATCTTGGCCTGAATAATTCCGCAAAACCGGACGGTAGCGGACAGCCAGCGACCGAGGTCGCTGAAGACGATGAAGCTGATGCATGAGCTTTCCGGTTAGCATCTTTTGACTCGACAGGTACCGCGGCAAGTATTATTGTATGATAGAAGTCTCGAAATTGCACAAGTCACCAGATGGCAAAGCATAGATTGAGCTCGACATTTCATACATGATAGCATAACATGGCCCCACAC
The DNA here is from genome assembly GCA_900618795.1 of Cyanodermella asteris. Classification (NCBI taxonomy): domain Eukaryota; kingdom Fungi; phylum Ascomycota; class Lecanoromycetes; order Ostropales; family Stictidaceae; genus Cyanodermella; species Cyanodermella asteris. Next base: position 270,863 of record UYJD01000012.1, read on the forward strand.
CCGTCATTGCACTCGCTTCCTCTTTACCGTCCATCAAGGCTCGCGCAAGTCCAACGATAGTTTCGAAACGTGAGCCTTCAACACCTCACCCTTACAAACATCATGCTTAGCCGGTCTACAGCAATAAGCCCCAATCCTAACCTTCTTCCTCCCCTCCTCATGCAACGGCCACGTACACTCCCGAATCGGGAACCTTTCCACGACCTCTCCCCGTTCGTCCAAGCTCACCTCGTAAGCCCACAGCGTCGTCCCGTCCTTGACCGCCAGCTCGATGCTCGTCGATCCGTCGGCCGCCTTCCGGCTACTCCGCTGCGGTCCAATGCTCCAATCGGCCCACCGGTCGCACCCGACGAAGCTGATGTACGGCTGTCCTTCGAAGAATTCGACGCCCGTCTTGATCCAGGACGGCTTTGACGAGGGATTGTCGTCGTCGTCGAAGGAGGTGATGTGCAGAACCACCCCCGCTTGATCGAATTGCTGTTTCCAGGCGCCAGTGAAGGTTATGAGGGCGCGTGAGATCTGGTTGGGCGTAAATGGCGGGATGTCGAGGTATCTGATGATCCATTTTAGTCGGGGGGGGATTGCTCTGTTTGAAATGGAGCTTTTTGTGTTTCTTACGTTGGGGTGACGGAGAAGACGTCGTGAGCGGGAGGCTTTCGCCAGATGTCCGTGTCGGGCTGGGCGGAGAGGGAGATGTTGGTTAGTTCGTGGTGGGAAGCCATGGTGTTGGGTAGAGGGGTAGAATCTATCGATGCGGGACGTCGGAAGTCGTCGCGGGGTGTTGGGTGTTAGGATCGATGGAGTGATGTTTCTGCCAAGGACTTAGTGTTTCGGGGATCTTATTTCAGAACCTTTGTCTGCTCTCGGGACTGCGCGTCTGCATGGTCATGTGAGTATCGAGCGCTGGTGAGAGATTTAAAAGTACTTTCTGCATAAATAGTACACGAATATTTCGATGGGAACATTCTCGAGTCTGCACCGGGGCAGCTGCGATACATCTTGTAACCTAGACGCAGGAGACGTCCGCTATTGATTTCTTCTAGCTTCGATTCCATGTATTGACTCAAGGTGATCGTTCACTGCTGACCTTTGCAACTGCTATCTACACGAAGCACCCTTCAAGGGCGGCATGGGAATCTGGAAAATGGCATCCCTGCCCTTACGTCACCGCGAGCGTGCGAGAGGATCTTCGGGCATGCTTCAATGACATTGGTGCTCATCTTTCGCTGAATTTCGACGCCATTGCTGCGCGTGGAATTTGCTCAATAGCAAGAAGAATCACCATGTTGCGAACGTTAGCAAGCCGTCGTTCCATGTCGTGGCTCCCCACTACCTCAGCAACGGTGCGTAAGGCTTCCGCCAGCGCGACGGCCGCGAAAGAAGGCAAGACCGAGAACACCAAAGTCGTATGTGTCTGCGCTTTTCCCTCAGCCTCATTCATCAGCTAATTTGCTTCGAGTCGACGGAGGAAACTATAGCAAAAGAACAGTCCTCCCCCACACCCAAAAAGAAAACCATGGCCGAGCTCGACGAGGAGCTTCGCCAAAAGATGCAAGGCCTCGCCGGCGACGGAGGCGACGCCGGCGTCGAATGCGAGGACGGCCAACCAGTCGCCATGAAGCGGAGCGTAAAGAACAACATGTTCCGTCTGATCTAAAGCACACGGACAATAATGTCTCAAACTATAGTCTGCATAGCCAGCTCCAGCAAGTCGAAGAACTGCTCTCGGCTGGCTGGAACGGGCTTCAATCCCATGCCGACGAGCAGCGTGCGCGTCTCGTCTGGTCTCTTTGCTAATATGGAGCTTGCGATCTGGGTAGCGTATAGCTGGCCTGTGGTCTCGCGTTCTTCGTTTGATGCGCCGAGGAGGGTTCGGGCGGTCAGGTGGGCTCGCGGCATGAGGTCGTCGTCTCCGTCGTCTCCGCTGGGTATCGAGGGTGCGGATTCACCGAGAGTTTGGGGGTCGCGCGATGTGAGAGGGACTTGGATCTTTGCACTGATTAGCGGTGCGAAAGTGGACATGAATGCGTAGTGGCAGGTCAGACTACGACGACGTACCCATTGAGCGAGACGTCCTTCCTGTGTAATTGTTACGATGATCTTGTCTGTGAAAGAGGTCGTAGTCACTGTCGTTTCGATGCCGTTTACCGTTCCGATAGTCAGTCTGGACGCTGCTGGATATGTTTTGACATTAAATGCCGGGATGGTGGAGTTTGCATTGGTCTCTTGGGATTGAGCCATAATTATAAGCCGCTGAAAAAACAGTCTCACAAGAGACGCGGTAAGCTCAATTCCAAGACTGGGGCCTCAGTAGCGTCCAACGAAGAAAGCGTCGTTCCGTGCTGGGTAATAACTTGACGCTGTAAGTTTGAACAGCTATTGAAAGGAAACGAGGAATAAACGCTCGCCAGTTGACAGTTGAATAATTGCTCCTCATGCGGACTTCAGCATCGCAGAATTGAGCCAATCACGTGCGTTTACAGTCACAGCTAAAGCCGCCACGTCTACAGACGGCTCACCTAGGTTTAGAGATTTTGCCGTGCGCTACCAGCCTCCAACAATATTATGCATGTCATCGAAATCGTTTCTCATTATTGGATCCCAAAGAACCAATCGCATCGTTATGTATACTAAACTCGGCTCCTTCGGCGGGTCTCGGACCACCTCGCCCCAATCTCGCAAACCAGCTCAACGAGCACCGGCGTAAAGACGGTCACAGCAACAATCTGCCCAAATGTCCACTCATTATCCGTGTCAGGCTCGCCAATTGACTTCGCCAAGTTGCTCTGAAGATTGGATAACCTGTAAATACTCCATATCAAGCCAATCGCCAGCAGCGGAAATATGACAAGCAAAATCAGCGACAAGACCTTCTGCGTCGACGCCAACACACGGGACTTTCGCTGAGTCAAGAACGGAATATTGACACCAAATGATCTGAGGACGCCATACAGCAGCTTGCCGAGTGCAATAATGGACACTAGCAGTGACGCTGCAATGTCGAAGGCGTCGATTGCTGCGTTCTCCGTCGGCGTGAGGGTCTCCCAGTTCCCCGCGCAGAGGCACTGTATCTCGGCCCAGGTGTAAGGATCAATAACGGCAGCTGGATCCGTCGCCTTGTCACCGATCTGACTGGGGCTGAAAGTGTCGGCCATTTTGTCGAGGAACGTGTAGAGCGATATGACCCAGCAAATGCAAAACAGCGGAAAGGTGAGTTTTCTTCGCAAGCCGTGCGCGCCTGAGCGAGGGATGTTCATTGAAGAGAATCGCGTCGGGTCTGTCCAGTTCCAGATCAACAGTCGGTACATTAGCGGGATGACGGTAAGGGCCGCTGTCGCCCAGGTGATCCGGAGCGTAAGGTTCCCCATGCCGTCTGCATTGAGGCCGAACGTGACTTTCGTAACCATGATCGCGCACGCGAGTTCGGTGGAAAAGCAAAAGAACAGACAATATTCGTAGAATGAGTCGAAGATGCGCGTAACCAGGTCCCCATGTCGCGATAGGATTCCGCCGTGCTCAGAGTTGGCGATGGTGCAGAGGGTTGCCAGGATGATTCCGAGGATGTTTTCGATGATGTACCCGATTATCATGCCGATTCCTGAGATATCTGGATTGCCGGTGCCCCATAGTACTTGGCAGATTTGTGGTGAACATGGCTGTGCGAGGCTGATGTTGTTGTTTGTGAGGTTCTCGATCAGGAAGACATAGTCTGCAAAACTGCCCCTATGCTCGAACTGAGCGCAGTCCAAGGTCATTTTTCGTAGTATATCTTGTGTCTTGGGAGGAAATCACGCTTCGAAGAATTGCATCAGACTGAGCTGAAGAACAGTCATAGGCCCAGACGGCTGAAGCCAGATAGGCACGGTAGTATCATAAGACGCAGGATGATTACATGTTGCGGATGCTACGGTGTGTTTCCAATATTACACTTGGTGGCATTGCGCGCTTGTGTAAAAGTATGAATGCGGTCTAGCGCAGCCTTGTGAAGATAGAACCGGTCAATCTCCCGCGACGCGCACGTTGATTTAGATTCAGGACTCAAACACCACTAACCTTGCTGGTCCAAGCTGCTCCTCTCCGGCGACTTCGAGGCACGGTCAGCACTGCGCCTCCAAGTGTGTCGCTCCAATCGTTTGTGAGCGCTGTGGGATGCCCAAGGAAAAGGTCCAGAATGGTTGCATTCCGTGCCTCAGATGCAAAAGGTGTATGCTGAAGCTGACTGCTGGCAGTGCTGGGCCACGATGCTGACACAGTGATACGATAGCACTGCCAATCTTTGTTGCCGGTAAGTCCAACACCGAGCCTGCTGAGGCTCTGGTTGCAAAAAGAGCCGCGTCCCAGATGCCTTTGTCTACAATTCATACACGGTCCTAGGCGAATCCTCAAGCGCCTTTGATGACATGTACGACTTCTCTTAGTCTACTATGCAGACATGAAATAAGCATTCAGAGCCTCACTCGTTCGGCCTTATCATGTTCAGGTCGACAGTCGTCGACCTTTGTTTTATTGTCTTCGTCCTCGTCTCGCTCTTCCACACATCCACTGCCTTTCCACATCTCCGCTGGTTTGAGAACCGACAAGATGTCAGCACACAACAGCCCATCACCGCTGGTGGTGGCAACGAGACGGCAACGAGGCATGCAACAACGACGGGTCGTAACGCATTTTCCACGAGTGTACTTGCGTCGATGACTGAATTCACCAGTGCCAGTGGTGAAGGCTCATCTGTACCGCCTCCCTCAGCGCCAGTAACAATTCCCGCAAGTGGCCAGGTGACGACTGCTCGTGCAGGCTCACAACCACCTCAGACAAGATCAATAACACCTGTCACTGGTGCTGGTGGCGCTATCTCGAGTGGCAACGCCTTGCAAACGCAACTACCGACTCAATCGCAAGGGGGTCAACGAGTCACAAGCGCTGTCGGGCCGGTAGTCAGTGAAGTTGGTAGCGCCGTCGGAAGCAATGGCGCTGCGACCGCGACCGCAGGTGCAGGTGTGCAAAGCCAGGGCTCGAGCGGAGGACAAAGTCAAGGTTCGGGCGGAGGACAGTCACAAGCAGGAGGCGGGCAGACACAGGGCTCCGGAGGAGTGCAAACTCAAGGCTCAGGAGGGCAAAGCCAGGGTCAAGGTGGAGGGACTGCCACCGGAATACAGACAGAACCTGGTGCAACTCAGGGAGGTGGATTGCCAGGACAGACTCAGTCAGCCCAGTTGCCACCAGGCATTAGCCAAGGAGGCGGCAGTCAGATCATCATCGGGCCTATCGTGACGGTTGTCGGACAAACGACAAATCCCGGAGCGTCAGGCTTTGGCTTTGTCGCCACCACACTGCCACCCGTGACAGAAAACGTTCCAGGAGGTGGGTCTGGGCCAGTGTCAACGGACGCGTCTGGTAATCCGGTTTATCCCTCGGCGACGCCGACGGGAAGCCAGAAGCCTGCGCCGACGATTCCGACGACTGGGAGCCCGCCATACAACACGGACTTGTCGGTTGCTGCCAGAGCCGGTATCGGGGTCGGTACTGCAATTCCTGTTGCATTGCTTCTGGCATGGTAAGTTCTCTAATGAGCAGAATGCGGTGATTTGCTAACCCAGTATCAGGACGGCAGCGTGGTGTGCGCGCCAACGAAAAGGACAGCAGAATGAAGAAGCTGTCGTCGCTGATAGTCAAGCGAATCTCTTGCCCAATATGACTGAGAGTAACGCCAGTACAGGGATCTTGAGTCAAGGAAGATGGTCTCCAGGAGACTCTAACTCGAACATAAACAGTCCGGTGGTGCAGGTAGTGAGAGTGGGTATAGGGGATGGCAAAACTTAGTGACCCAAATTTATGACTTCACGACCCATATCGTACAAGACAGACTCAGCACAAAGTCTTATTTGCCTGCTGGAGTGCAGAAAGGTCATCTTCGACTAGTCCCACCGAAGCCAGAGCTTTCGTATCTCGACGACGAATACCCAGGGGATGATGAGAACCCGCCCGAGGACCCCGATGGACCACGGCTATTGCTTGGTCCCACACCGGCATCGTAGCCTCGATTGAACGCACCCCCAGGCCCTCGTGGGTTTTCATTTCTGCGGCTACCTCTGCCAGACAGACTGTTGGCAAGATATGTCGCTGCAGCCCCACCCGCAGCGCCAGTCCAGAAGCCGGGCTGCCATCCTTGACCTAATAATATTGTCAGTGGCGGCACAAATCGATAGAGATCCTCCCGTGAAGCTGCAACTTACCACCTTGATTTCTATTTGGCGTAGATGGTTTGTCTGGCCTGTCGTATCTCGAGTAAGGCGGGGGAGGGGCATCGTCGTCTCCTCCGCCGGGCCACCACCCACCATCACCGCCACCGCCGCCGCCTCCTCCGCCAGGCGGACGTCTGTTTCCAGCACCACCGAGCGGCCGCCTTTGTCCTGCGCCCCTCCACCAGTCTGCGTCTCTGATGAACGCGGCCCAGACGATCCAACCAGCAATACCAATGAACACACACCAGAACAAAAGAGCCGGTATACTGCTCTCACCCTCAGTACCATCAAATCCTGGCTTTGAAGTCCATGGCATGTTCCAGCTTCCAGAAACTCGCTCAGGCCACTTCTCCTCTCCGATGTCCGTGAGCTCTAATCTATACTCGACACCACAGCTGCCCTTTAGGACCCAGTCGTCATCACTGCTCCGGTAGCCTTCACATATGACATTTGTGCTGCCAAACTTGAACTCCGGTGGTAGTGAGGCGGTACACGTCCATTGTATACTTTCTGGATCGTAGTCGTAGCCTTGATTGGTGCACCGGATCACGTCCGGGTCATAGAGACCTTGAGCGGTGCCACCCGAGCACACTGTTTGCGGAATTGCAGAAACACGCCGATGGGTCGTCTGACGGCCACGGTGGAGGGTCAGTGTCCGGACATTCGATAAGAGGATGGCGTCCTTGGAAGGTAGCTTTGATGCGGCCGCAGCCAGGTCGAGCAGCAGTAGGCCGACTGCACCAGTACTTGTTGTTAGTCGCATGACGCTGCAACCGCTTGAGAGCTACCCAGGAAGTATGCTCGGCAAATTTGTTGATATAAAAACTCTGTAGAAGCTTCGTGTCATCGCCACAACCAAATACGTGTGAAGATGGTGCCTGGAGGTACGGATCTGCTTAGTCAGCTCAGCACGAGGCTCAGTGCGAGTACGCACCTAGACAGTCATCATCGTTTGCCAGCGCGTGTATCAATCAGGAGTAAGCCCGAAAATTGGGCGCTGATCTTGGGACTCCGTCGAGAGTGGTCTGCGTCTAGGCGTAAGGCACATCATGTTGCTTAGATCGAAGATAGTTACCTCCGTGGAAACGAAGAGGTCGCAAATCGAAGGGCATGGCAAGGACATCGGCGGAATGAGACTGTCTGGTCACTGGATAAGAACACGCTATCATGCACGTGGAATTGCGATTGACACATCAGAAATGATCGGTCATATCAGATTGTGCATGAGAATCTGGGAATCAGAATAGTAAGCCATCTTGGAGGCATGTCCATGACAGAATCTGCCTCATTCGATGTTCGTCACGATGAAGTCTAGAACTCTTCATTGAAAGGTCTCTGAGAGTCACAGTATGGAGAGCTTTGGAAGCAAACGAGAAGTCATCCAGATTCTAGAGACGAATGTATAGTAGTATCCGATGATGGCTATATTGCCCGATGCGGAGCTGGTTTCGGAGTAGCCGCCTGTGACTCCGAGTCGCCGCACTCAGCAGCTTCCTTAACGTTTACGAGCGACGCCTTCTGGCAGCTTGGCCGTATTCACGATCAATCTCAAGCGTTCTGCTCCCCCACAAATCTGGTCAAGGGACTGATGAGGGCCGTGTCAAGATAATAGGTACGCGCCGCGCTGGAAATTAAGCCTAATCCCAGTACTGACCGTCCATTCCAGCGAAAGCTACTAGCACCTCTCCAACAGCACCGATTGCCACGCACCGGCACCGCGATATTTCCCATCTATTCCCAATATGGGTGTCCCCAAGTTCTTCAGATGGATGAGCGAAAGGTATCCGGCCATCTCTCAGCTCATCGCGGAGAACCGGATACCAGAATTCGATGCGCTCTACCTCGACATGAATGGAATCATCCACAACTGTACACATAAGGATTCCGACTCGCCTTCGTTTCGCATGACTGAGGACAAGATGTTTATCGCCATATTCAATTACATCGAGCATTTATTTGGCAAGATCAAACCCAAACAGCTCTTCTTCATGGCGATTGATGGCGTTGCGCCACGCGCCAAGATGAACCAGCAGCGATCGAGACGATTCAGGACGGCGCTCGAAGCAGAGAAAGCAAGAGACAAGGCCATCAGGGAGGGAGTCGAGCTGCCGAAAGAGCCTCCATTCGACAGCAATTGTATCACCCCCGGTACAGAGTTCATGGCGAAGTTGACAAAGCAGTTGAAATACTTTATTGCGAAGAAGGTTTCGGAAGACAGAGACTGGCAGGGCGTTGAAATTGTGCTTTCAGGCCACGAGGTTCCAGGAGAAGGAGAGCACAAGATCATGGAGCACATCCGTCTTGCCAAGCAACAAGACGACTACGACCCGAACATGCGCCACTGCCTTTATGGTCTAGACGCCGACCTGATCATGTTGGGCCTCTTGAGTCACGATCCACATTTCTGTCTGCTTCGTGAGGAGGTCACCTTTGGTCGACAGTCCAGCAAGAAGTCGAAAGAGCTGGAGCACCAGAACTTCTATCTCATGCATCTTTGCATCGTTCGTGAGTACTTGGAGCTGGAATTCAAGGAACTCAAGGATCCTTCAGTTCTCTCGTTCCCATTTGACATGGAACGTGTGATTGACGACTTTATTCTTATGGCCTTCTTCGTGGGTAATGATTTTTTGCCGAACCTTCCGAACTTGCACATCAACGAGGGCGCCTTGTCCCTCATGTTCAAGATCTACAAGGAAGTCCTCCCCAAGGCTGGCGGGTACATCAACGAGCGTGGTGTTATCAATATGGCTCGTCTCAAGGTCTTGCTCGATTCTCTGCAGGATGTCGAGTATCGATTCTTTGAGAGTGAAGTGCAAGATGCCAGTTGGTTCAAGGGCAAGCAGATGGAGAAACCTGATGTCATGGAGAAAACCAAGAGGAGCAAGGGCGATCAGCTACCGATGACTATGACCACACCACAGAAGCTTCTCTACGAAGATGTCAAGATCTACGTGAGCCAGAGGCCTGCCGCTGGCCGTGTGACCCCACTCAATTTGTCTTCCACGCTGGCAGCGGGCGACAGAAAATTCGTCACTGACCTGGCGGATGCTTTGCACCTGCAGTGGAAAACCGTCGATGATGGTGATGGGGAACGTCACCTCCAATTACTGTTTCCCCCGAAGCTGGATGATGATGATGACGAGAGCGATGACGAGGAAGCCTCTCTGGCTCTACAGCGTGTACTGAAACGGTATAACAATGCCAAGATCGTTGATGAAACTGTTGCAGACGTGAAAGCGAAGGCCCAGCAGAAATACGACGAAAAGTTTGCCCAGTGGAAGGACACGTACTACCAGGACAAGTACGGATGGGGTCTCAACAACGAGGAGGAGCTGCGTAAGCTCACCGAGAACTACGTTCAAGGTCTTCAATGGGTCCTTTTCTATTACTACCGTGGCGTCGCCTCGTGGCCTTGGTTTTACGGCTATCACTATTCGCCCATGATTTCAGATGTCAAGAAAGGCTTGGCTGCGGACACGAACTTCAAGCTTGGACAGCCCTTCAAGCCTTACGAACAGCTGATGGGTGTTTTACCAGACCGAAGCAAAACTATTGTGCCACAGGCTTACTGGCCACTCATGACAGATCCATCGTCGCCAATCATCGACTTTTACCCTCGTGACTTTGAGCTCGACATGAACGGGAAGAAGCAAGACTGGGAGGCTGTGGTCAAGATCCCATTCATCGAAGAAGCCCGCCTACTTCCTGCAATGCGGACGCGAGAGCACCTCTTGACCCCTGAAGAGGCGGCTCGTAATGATTTCGGCGTTTCGCTCAAGTTCACCTACTCACACGAACTAGACTACACCTACATGTCCTCGCTTCCTGGTATATTCCCAGATCTTTACAACTGTCGATGCGTGGAGAACATATACGATCTACCCACCGCACATGGCCTGGACTCGCCTTTCGGCTTGGTAGAAGGCGTCAAGCTCGGCGCATCCGCTCTCGCCGGCTTTCCAAGTCTTCACACTATCCCGCACTCCGGCGAACTCGATTTTGCGAGCGTCAATGTCTTTCAGCAGGAGAGCAGGAACGAGAGCATGGTGATCACTGTTCTCAACCCTGAAGAAAGGTCCAAGATCGAGTACGCCAAATCGCAGCTTGGCAATCGTACTTTTGTTGGATTCCCGTTCCTCGACGAGGGTAAGATTGTGCGTGTGTCTGATGAGATGTTCGATTACGTTTTGCCCGAGGATGGAATTGGAGTGCCGGTTGCTATTCCACACGGTCCTTATGATGTTGACAACTGGCGGAGAAAGGCGGCCAGGATCGAACAGAACTACGCCAAGCGATTGGGCATGATCACTGGGCAAATCGAAGCTCTCGTCCATGTTGAGATGCTGAAAGGCCTCAAGAAAATGGATGATGGTGCTACCGTCAAAGACTACGGGGTAATACCCGGAATCGAGACGGACTACGCTGCTCAGATGACTGTTGAAGAAGTCGTCAGCGAGGATCAGCGTTTCATTGAGAAGGCCGCGCTGCCAATCGAGGAAGAGTTCCCCGTTGGCTCGCACGCGTTCTGCTTGGGATCGTATGGATATGGTCGACCTCTTGAAGTGATCGGACACCGGGAGAACAAGGCTGACATCTTCATGATGATGCCTAAATTTCAGGAACCCCTGTGGGTATCAGATCTGGTCAAGCAAGCCGAGCGTGACACTCCCTATATGCCTTCATTCGCCGTTGCGCGCAGCCTTAACCTGAATCCTCTGGTCTTGAGCAAGTTGACGTCGTCCTTTTCGGCCAACCTTGGAGGGGCCCGACTCAATCTTGGCCTCAACCTCAAGTTTGAGGCCAAGAAGCTGAAGGTACTTGGCTATTCGCGCCGGTCTGACAATGGTTGGGAATTCAGCTCGAAAGCTGTCGCCCTGATTCAGCAATACATGATCAAGTTCCCTGACTTCATCGCTGCGGTGCAAGCGAAGCCGAAGGGTGACATTTACAACGCGGAAGAGATGTTTCCGGGAAATGCAATTACACGCATTAAGGAAATCCAGGCTTGGCTCAAGGAAATTGAGCCGAAGAGTTTCGAGAAGGTCCCTTTGGATGCAGAACAGCTAGATTCAGATGTCATCTCTAGCATTGCAGCTGCCATTGATGCGACTCCAGAATATGCAACACCTCCTGAGCAGCAAATGTACCTATGGACGAAGAAAAAGGTCAACGCAATGCCGCGTCACGCGCTGCTCAAGCCTGAAGATTCCGAGCACCGGCTCGGTAACCAAAAGTTCACAGTTGGCAATAGAGTCATCTACGTTCAAGATTCCGGACGAGTTCCAATTGCCTCCAAAGGAACTGTTGTCGGTTTGACACGAACGCCGCGAGCAACACTACTTGATATTCTCTTTGACAGAACGTTCATGAGCGGGACTACATTGAACGACCGCTGCCAACCATTCCGTGGCTCTACCGTTCCTTCTTCTTCCGTCCTCAATCTGAGCTTCAAGCAGCTAGAGGTTGGGTCTAGAAGCAACACTTCAAGTTCTCATGCACAGAATCATCAAAACACCGGTCACAACAACGGCCCAGTTTACGGTGCTCCTCAGGTGAACGGGCGTGGCAACCAGCTGGTCCCAGCAGCAGCACCACCTCCTCTACAGGGATCTTTCCGTGGCGCTCTCTCAGGGCAGCACGCTCAACGCGTCCAGCCGACTCCAGTCACCGGTTTCACGCCTGCACCCAATGCTAATGGTGCCGGACACAGAGGTGGACGTGGTCGTGGACGAGTTGCTCAGTCTGGGCCCAGACAGACACAGTCTAACGTCAACCGGCAGGGGTACACACCCATCGACAACGGTGCGCCGGATCCCACTGTCCTCAACCGCAATCCCAACTTTAAACCAAAAGCCTTCAATCAAGTCGCGCCTCCTGCAGAACTTGACTCAGGCTCCGACGGCCAGAGAGGTCGCGGCGGTCGTGGTAGGGGCAGAGGCAGAGGTCGTGGCCGTGGTCGCGGTCAAGCTCCGGTCCGCTCCCAGGCGCAGTAGGCCAGGAATTAGCAATGAGGCGATGAGAGACGGCCTGGATAGGCCGGTGCTACAGTATGCGTCGCGACTCGGCATGAGCGACTAGGTTATGCAAGACGATAGCTTCTGACGACGTTAATGACTAGGGGCCAATGCCGACGCTAGACCAGAGAGCTAGACAGGACACATTGCATTCCCGCCGTTCGTCTTTCCTGTATGGCGAAGACAGGAACTGAAATGTGATCATTGCCACACAGCTGTACTGCGCAAGGGCACCTGTTTTATGAACTACCCGCAATTATCCGCCCCTCCTAACAGCTCGTAGCACAATCCCAAGCCCGAGCCCAGTCATGAAAGCGATTCACAGGCGTAGCGTACTTCTGACTCTTGTGCAACTCGGAACTCGCTTCTAAACTTTTGTGACACCCCACAGCACTTTTTTAGGCCAGCATTGGCGAAGAAAGCACGAGTTGCATGTTGCACCCCGTGTCAGCCCATGTACTTTGACACTAAATCCTGCCACAATCCCGGTCAAGCGCCATCTCGACCGATGCAGCTGGTGCCCCCCAGAGCACAAGCACCATATTCCGGCCCGCGGGAAGAGTTCATCCTGGATTTGCCCATGTATGTACTGTAGGTGAAGGATTTTCCAGAAATCCTAGCACCCGGTTTTTTTTTTTGCGCTGGATCCTGCCTTGCCGATCTAATTTATCAGGGCCTTTCCTACGAGCATACACTACCTGCGTTCGCTTTGCTGCAGCTATTTCGTGCAATGATTCCTTCCTTTTTTTTTCTTTATGTTTTTTTTCGTTTTTTGTTTTTAATATCACTCGGGGATGAGAAAGTTAGTCGGGGCTCGGGCTACTGAATGAGCTCGGCAATGGAAAGCGATTCGGCGAACTTGACTTCCGGTTCCGCTGATCTACGGCAGGTTTAATTGAGAGGGGTGGGGGGGATGGGAGGGCAATGATGGTGTGACGCTTCCTTTGCAATGCCGACGGCTGCCCCCGTTTTGCATGGGACGCGCATGTGGCGGCGCTGAAAAGCACTCGGTACGAAATGCCGCTTGCTTGGGCTAGTGCAGGATACCGTGTACACGGTAGTGCACGTACAAAGGCAGTAAATGAATGTTATCGTCGACAGCCGAGTAGGAGACGGGAAGCACGAAACTTGGGGTCTTGCTGGATCAGAGTGCGTATCGGTGTTTTCGTCAATCACGTGAATGAAAGAGAGTGAAATGTTGCGACCCCGTTTGCTCGTAAAGATTACGTTCCGACGGACGACCACGTCTCGTTCTTTGCACGCTTCGTATACAGTCTGTCAAATCTCAGAAAAAGCCTTCGGGCACGGCAATTGCTGGTGCTACGGGAAGGATGAACGAGGAGCTGAGCATGCCTCTCATTACCTACATACTACGGCTTCACGCAATCAGCCTTTCCCGAACGGGAACCAAGTCCGACGTATCAGCACTCCCTGTGCTCTCTGTAGAGTGCTTGCATTGGCAATCAAATGTCGACGTAATCTATCTCGACGTCGGCTAGGAGGCAGCGTCAAGCGGCGAGAGATGCATCGCACCAGGCATGTAGGAGCAGTTTGTTACGCCATCAACAGCTGCGCAGACGATGTCGATAGCAGTTGGAGAGCTCGCGGCATTGTGACGTTGGCGCTCTCGTAAAGGGGACGAAGGGTCTCCACCTATAAAGTATCACTCTGCTGAATCGGAGGGCTTTGAGTTGCTGTTTGAGCGGATCGGTAGCTAGCGTTCGATGATCTCAAGTATAATTGTAGCCTCGGAAAGGATGTCGTGTTATTGTTCGTCGGGTCTTGTCTGCATGGCCTACGAGCCTGCCGCCGTGCGATAAGTGAAAGAACGTACATATACGATGCCGATAGAAGGGAACAGATTGTCCTTGTCCCTGGTCGATGAAACTCTGCTACGCCTGTTCGCTGGCAGCACCACGTTTTGAGGTCGATGGCACCATGTGTCTCCGCTGCGCGAGTCAGGTCCAGGCTCCCGATTCAGACGTGCTGACCCCCTACTCCTTCGCCAGTGTCTGATCGTCCGTGGCACGGCTGAGCCAAATCTGTCGAACGCACCTGGTTATCGAAGGGCCCCAGCTGGTCGGCTAGCGGACAGGGAGGGGGCGAAGCTTGGCCGTCTGGCTCGATTCAACGGACAATCACTTTCGAGCGACTGCATACCCCGGTACGACTGACACAGAGTCCCGTGTGGGATTTGCGACGATGTCACTGTTCAGATGATGGTGGACGCTGGTTGCACCAAAGACTGGCAGTGGTGGAGGTGCCTGGTCGGCTAATGAAAGCTGGACCCCGGCAATTGTGCTGCTGAACCACGGAACCCCCATCAGAGCCAATCAAGGAAACGCAGCACGGCACGGCTCTTGAAAGAGCCGAACCCATCAGGTCGGAGCTGTAAAAGTGGCCTATTGACTGACAAAATGACCCGCATTTTTATCAATGAGGGGAATCAGGGGATGTAGAAGACCATATCGGTCAATTTGACAGCGCGACGGCCGAGAGTTCAGGACTGCTTGTTTGTAATACATGATCGAAATGCAGGTACGTGCAACATTTCTTCGGGAACGTGCTCTCCGAGTTTTTTATGTGCCGGGGCGGTGCCCGTCCACATGGCTCTTCCTCTCAGCACGAGCTGCGAGGGAACATGCGTAGAACTGAGAATAATCCAGCGCCAGGGAGGGCGTCAAGGACCCCTGTCCATTGAGGAGCTTTGACCTGTGGGAGCATGTCCGCAAATATACTCCAGATCTCCATTGGTCTACCGGAGGCTCTCCCTACAGCATATTGGCGATAAAACGAGTATCGCAGTGCAGGTTTCCTCGAAGAAGCCGAAGTAAAGCTCGTTCCAGCTGCGGGACGACAGCGGGAAATCGGTTTCATCCAATCTCAATCTCAGCATTGCCGGACTGGCGATATTCTTCGTCGGAGGCGTCCACGCCGTCCAGTCAAAGGTCGGGAAATTTGGGAAATGTCACTTCTCGGATCCAATCACCGGTAAGGTCTCCTTTTTCCAGCCATCATGGCCGAACGATGCGCTCAGACACCTCGTGCAATTGCAAGAACAAGGAACATTTCGAACCTTCTTTCTGTCAACTACGGAAAGGATGCCCGTGCAGCATTTCATTGGCCAGGATAGATGTCTCAAAAAGCAGAGTTTCACTTAGCCGCTTGGGCGAATCGTGGCGTAGGAATTTTCATGGAATGATCTGAGCCTCGTTAAGCGAAACCGCCCATTGGGGCAGAGACTTTACGAATCAGGAATTTCCCCCCTACCTGAATAGATCCAGCTGACAATCTTCGGTCTGATCGCGAGAAAAGAACGAGTGGACCAGGATCATCAGGGTGTCCCGAAACTGGATTCTGCTCTGTTCTGCCTTGCTGGGAGTGGGCTCGTGGGGCGGCCGGACACGTCAGGTACCGTACGGCACATCCGCAGACCTTCCTAATCGAAGCAATGCTACAGAGTATACTTCTCTCTACGTCCTGAACCGATAACCCAACTGCGCCGCCATCGTAAACGTGCATGTACAGTGTGAATGTACGGACGTGCAAAGCGTCGGACTTTTCGACACGCCTGGACATGCGAAGCTCGGACGACTTCGCTCTTGGTTTCGTTGCAAAGTCGCTTGCAGCTACGGATCCCCCCCCCCCCATACAGGAAATGCGCTTCC